>JBAMNC010000040.1:2250000-2393152 GCA_037902135.1 Cetoscarus ocellatus
TCTTAACAGTACTGTGGCTCAGCCTAATCACAGACATAGAGGGGGGGACTTAAAGACATCTGACCAATAGCGACTGCGCACAAATGTGCAGTCATAATCAATCATGTCCCTGCTTCTAACAGCAGAAATCCTCAATAAAAGAGTAGCGGGGCTGATATAAAAAAATTCTGGTCCTGGGCAGTGAGAGCACATAGATGTTTTATATATTGAGACTGATGCCATTTATTGAACCAGGCTGTGAAGATGTATAGTTAGGCAATTAAAACCATCTGTTTCCCACACACAAACCAGCAACTTTCTTGCTGTGAGGTACATGAAATACTTGCAGCACCACCAATCTATCTTAACACACACACGTGTGTGTGTATATATAAATTTAAATATATATATATATATATATATATATATATGTATATATTTACTATATTGCCAAAAGTATTCGCTCACCCATCCAAATAATCAGAATCAGGTGCTCCAATCACTTCCATGGCCACAGGGGCATAAAATCAAGCATCTAGGCACGCAGACTGCTTTTACAAACTTTTGTGAAAGAATGGGTCGCTCTCAGGAGCTCAGTGAATTCCAGCATGGAACTGTGATAGGATGCCACCTGTGCAACAAATCCAGTCGTGAAATTTCTTTGCTCCTAAATATTCCAACTCAGCCACGAAGTGGTAGGCCATATAAACTGACTTAGGGGATGCTGAGGTGCATAGTGCGAAGAAGTCGCCAACTTTCTGCAGAATCAATCGCTACAGACCTCCAAACTTCATGTGGCCTTCAGATTAGCTCAAGAACAGTGCGCAGAGAGCTTCATGGAATGAGTTTCCATGGCCGAGCAGCTGCATCCAAGCCATACATCACCAAGTGCAATGCAAAGCGCTGGATGTAGTGGTGTAAAGCACGCCGCCACTGGACTCTAGAGCAGTGGAAACGCGTCCTCTGGAGTGACGAATCGCGCTTCTCCATCTGGCAATCTGATGGATGAGTCTGGGTTTGGCGGTTGCCAGGAGAACGATACTTGTCGGACTGCACTGTGCCAAGTGTAAAGTTTGGTGCAGGGGGGATTATGGTGTGGGGTTGTTTTTCAGGGGCTGGGCTTGGCCCCTTAGTTCCAGTCAAAGGAACTCTGAATGCTTCAGCATACCGAGACATTTTGGACAATTTCATGCTTCCAACTTTGTGGGAACAGTTTGGAGCTGGCCCCTTCCTCTTCCAACATGACTGTGCACCAGTGCACAAAGCAAGGTCCGTAAAGACATGGATGATAGAGTCTGGTGTGGATGAACTTGACTGGCCTGCACAGAGTCCTGACCTCAACCCGATAAAACACCTTTGGGATGAATTAGAGCGGAGACTGAGAGCCAGGCCTTCTCGTCCAACATCAGTGTGTGACCTCACAAATGTGCTTCTGGAAGAATGGTCAAAAATTCCCGTAAACACACTCCTAAACCTTGTGGACAGCCTTCCCAGAAGAGTTGAAGCTGTTATAGCTGCAAAGGGTGGACCGACGTCATATGGTTTAGGAATGGGATGTCAGTTAAGTTCATATGCGAGTCAAGGCAGGTGAGCGAATACTTTTGGCAATATAGTGTGTATATATATATATATATATATATATATATATACACACACACACACACACATACACATATATATTTAATATATATATATATACATATATACATACATACATACACACACACACATATATGTAAATATATATATACATGTATATGTATGTGTGTGTATATATAGATACATATATATATATATATATATATATATATATATATATATATATATATATATATATATATATATATATATATATATATATATATATATATATATATATATATATATGTTCATATAAACATGAATTGGTAGAATTTGTTTAGATGACACAAAAACATTCAGTCTATCCGAATTAAAAATACCCATCATCAAAATTCAAGAAAAAACAGCAAAGGCCTCACAAGTAGAAAATTAAACACTATCTGTTCATGACACTTAAATGAGAAAAATGTGACACATTCATTTGAATTTAACCAAAGACACTCAAAACAGCAACAACAAAAAATATTACTTTGTTGTTTAACATAACAAGCCCAAGATCACATTGAGTTTTTATTAAAACAATATGAGTGACATTGACTTTAAAGAGTACAGGGGCCTTTAAAACTGCCTGTTCTAATTTAAAGCTCAAGGTGGAATAGTATATATATTTTGTGATGATCACCTGAAGCTTATTTACAGTTTCTCTAGAAATAATGTGACCCTTAGAAGTTTACGAAACCTTAATCAAGGTTGTTCTTGTCTGTAACTCTGAGAACTGTAAGATATAGAGATGTGAAATAACAAATGCATTAAGAATGCAGTTCACTGATTGTCGTCAATGAAATTCTTCAGTATGTGGGTCACCGTAAGAGATGCACTCGTGAACAAAAAGGGAGCAAACAGTTAAACTATGTCAACATCTTCTATTCAGTAGAACACTTGTAGAAAAGATGTAGGTGGAGAAAATTCAATCTAAAGCTGCATATATGCAAAGGAGGAGGTTGGAAGTAAGTGCTCAAAGTCTATAGCACAGCCAATGTTTTTAGAGTTTCATGGTCAAGAAATGATAGAAAAGGTTAATATAACACACTGATAAAAGAAGACTTGCCTCCCACATAGGCAAGAACTCTGCTCAGTCTAAGCTGATTGAATCACATTCAATGGAAGAAATGTTGAATAAGAGCTCCAAACTTTCCTATACAAATGTAAACTCTGCAAACACTCACACACTGACCTTGAAAAAGAAAAATAAGGGAATCAATGTACCCATGTGATAAAGGAACACAGAAAGAGGGTCAGGACTCAGCCTGCTTCATGCTACAACTCACAATTTGTTCAGTTCAGACTCAAATATGTCCATAAAAAAAGGTAACTGACAGGCCAAGACTTCTGTCAATAAATGAACATGTCCCCAGTCAAAAAGTGGATGGGATTTGATTATATTTTACTGATACCAATGCATTTAACAGTTCTGCCAGTTGATCCAATTCTTTATCCATGCCCTTAATTATTCCTTTGGATTTTTTTGTGTGGAAAACAGAAGGTCTGCACAGGCTGTCAGGGTCTCCTGGTATCAAATTCTGTTCTGTGTAGCCAAATACTTCAAGTTTCTGATGTTTCCTCCCCTGCTTAAAATCACTCTGACATTGGAAGTTGTGTCGTAGTGTCATGGTGTGTAAAATCTAGTCACTGTTTTGACTGTCTCTGTCTCCTGCCTGCCATGATTAATTCTTTGGCCTCTTTGTTGTAATCTGTGATGACTGCCTCTGCTGAAAATGTTCCCTCCTTGATTTACAGGGCGATTGGAACTTAGTGAAGGGATTTAAAAAGGGAACTGTTGAACAAAAGACAAATGATATTGATTCCTGTAGCTACTTGACTTCATTAATACATACCAAAATGAAAATCAACACCCTCCACAGCTGTATAACTGCCGGAATGCAGCAAGTGTGAAACAGGCGTTTGACAGTTTTGTACTGATTCATGTTGCTGTTATTTTCTGAATTAATTCACCACCAGTGCAGCTGACAACAGCCTGAGTTTAAAATTAGGACACAAATTGGCAGCACTGAGGGTGACAGTTTAATGGATATTTTCCCATCACGGATGAAGAGCATGAATATGACGCCTGTGCACAGTGAAGATAGCAATAACATTTGTGATGCTCTGGTGTATCCAAGGGTCTGATGAGTTTGACTGGTTGAAATGTGTGATAATGTAAATGTGGCCCCAAAAAAGTCAGCAGACACATGCCTCCAAAAATACTTCTTATCTAGTACATTTCCAATTAAGAAATCACAAATGCATTTGAAAACAGCAATGGCCAGGGGTGGAAATGGTGAACTGGTTCCATCCTGTTTGGGGGATCAATATCATTTGCTTTTGTCCTTCACATCTCCCTAATCCTAATCAATGCCTTCTAAGAGACAGAAAGAACTGTAGGTGTGGCTTAATTCAACACTTTATTACACCAACAACAATACAATGTGCAATTTCAATGGCTGCAAACAAGAGTGAAAACACTTAACCTGACACAACGGATGGACATTTTAGAGCTGGGCAATATGGCATTTTTTCAATATCTCAATATTTTTTGGCCCTATCAGGATATAAATCTCGATATTTTGCCTTAGCCTTGAGATTGGATGCATACAATCGAACCAGAATGGCAATACTCAGTTTTTTCTGTGACATAAATTTGGGTTTCCCCCAAACCATTATAGCATCCCTGTTAGTTTCTTTATTTTTCTCA
Source organism: Cetoscarus ocellatus (assembly GCA_037902135.1). Lineage (NCBI taxonomy): Eukaryota > Metazoa > Chordata > Actinopteri > Labriformes > Labridae > Cetoscarus > Cetoscarus ocellatus. The sequence goes on from JBAMNC010000040.1 coordinate 2,254,313, forward strand.
GGGGCAAAACCTTAAAATAAGTTAAAAGCCATGTGCCAAATATCACAGAGGTCACTCTGAACAAAATCAAAATGTATAAAACAAATTGAACAAAATAACTCATGTTGCTAACTGCTTTCTTATTTTTTTTTAACTGAACTTTTATGCTGTTATCTATTTCAATGTATTTTGATATTCCTACTGCTATACTATATATAAGAGCAACTGCAGAATGAAATGTCCCCCTTGGGGATTAATAAAGTATTTCTGATTCTGATTTTTGATTCTGAGTGACAGTAAACAGACTTTTCCGCTGAGGTTGATCGTTCTAACCTGACACGCCAGATGGACAGTTCCATATTAAGGATTGACCGATACATCGGCCGCCCGATATATCGGGCCAATATTTGCGTTCTTTACTTGAATCGGTATCGGCCGATTCACGCATGGGTTTGCCGATGTATTTTTCCGCGTGCATTATTTACAGACAGGCATCCATGGGCAGCTCTGTGTTGCCGGAAGACCCTGCAGCACATGCAGACGCGTTACCCCTCCCCCACTGCAAGAGTGGTGAAAGCAGCATTGCCTTGGAGGCTCCTTCACAACAACGATAAGTTTTAAACTTTCAGTTAGCCTCTAACAGTTAAACTTAGTTGAAATATTGCCACCCACTTTGAAATAGGAAACATGAATGCCAAGTGCATGTATTATACGTGCTTGAAAATATAGTTAAGTTTGTGGGTCAGAAAAACAGGAATTCTGTTGAATGCTTCATCTTTAAAACTGCTTACCATTGTATTTAGGGAGCTGTTGATGTAGTTTTAGGCTAATATGTACAGCTGTTACGAACACCGGTTTAAGGATTAAGTTATGTCAACGTTGTCAATTCAGTTCCATGGTGTTTGTAGGAGTTTAATTCAGCGAACACCGGGCTGAGGTTAAATGCGTGTCGCGTGTGTGTGTATATGGATGTGTGTATGTGCTCTCTCCCTCAGAGCGGAGTGAAGCAGCCGTGTCTGCTATCAGAGAGGTCTTTAGCGTGCACTAGACGAACTTTAATGATGAGAGAAATGTTTTATATGAAGTACTAAATTGTGTCAGTGTTTCGTGAAAACATGTTTAGAGCTGTTTGCTGCCATTATCAATCCAGCGTTGGCGGAGTTTTTCAGTCAGCGTCTGCTCAGCTGATGTGTGTGTGTGGAGGGGGGAGGGGGAGGGGGTGCGCGTCTCATTGCAGAGGAGCAGCCATCACATCGATGGGAGATAAAACTTAAACTATGAGAGAAATGTTGTGTACATGGTTGAATATTTATTCCTTTTAAAGTTGGTAATGTCATTTTTTTCATGTAAATTGAGGGAGCAAAAGCAGTATCGACCACAAATATTGGCCCAAGAAAATCGGCAGTCCATAATCGGTCATCGGCTAAGGGTGATGGAAAAAAATCGGTATCAGCATCGGCCCTAAAAAATCCATATCGGTCGATCCCTATTCCATATACAGAAATATTTCACTAATCCATCTGGGAAAGAGCTGTTTGAAAATGTTTTCAGAGGCAGAACCTTCAAAAACAACAGCAGCTTGTGATTGGACGATCGTTCGGCTCGTCACACTCATCACAGACCAATCCACACCAAGCAACGATGCTACGTATGACGTAGCAGCTTGCGCTGTTGTTAGCCGTTAGCTTAAACTACCTTAGACTATCGTCTTACATTAAATTACACCATACAGATGTATCATTTAACACTTATATGTGACATGAACCTCGTCAAAGACAATCCCTACCAAGTTTTCCCAGTAAACTTCTGAGGAGAGCATATTTTGCCAAGTATCACTGAGTAACCATGACGACCACAGACTAACCGGCATCGTCCGTGGAGGATCTCCGTGTTCTCTCCCAGCTTCCCAGCAGTGATCCCCGGTCGGGAGAAGAGCAAAAACATGATTTCTCGTAAAACAAGCTTCAAGTGACGTTCTTTGCTCCTCTTTCAAAGAATAAATTGAGTCCATTTCTGATTAAAAAAAAACGCGGATATTGAGACAGCTTCAGAAGTCGTCATTGTTTTCAAACATGCAGTCACTTCCTGTTGTAGCCACGTCCGCAGCTCCCGCCTCTCTTCCCTGATTGGGCCGTTAAGCATTCAGCTGAGTGAAGTCGTTGGACAATGGAAGTTGGCAAGATGGACATGCAGGATTTCAGACAATGAATCAGGCAGATTCGTCTGCTCTGCAAGGCTATGACAGTTCTGCAAATAAGAAAATTTGTAAACAGACTTAAGTGCATCTCTTTGTGCAAATTTCAACAATCCTGTAAACAGACAGCGTGTGGACCGGAGTGGTGGTTCTCCTCTCTGCTCTGACTGCAGCTGTCAGGGCTGCTGAGAGTGTTCTGACACAGAGGAGGGGTTCACCGTGGCACCACTGATCGATGAGGACAGAAACTGCAGAACGACAGGTGCTTTCACGATTCTCTAAAGTGCCAAGAAGTCACCAGTTTCACCCGTAAAAGTAGCTAAATTTGTCGCTACTCGCTTTTGAAAAAAAGTCACCAAGAGGGTTTGAAAAGTCGCTATAGTAAGCGAGAAAGTCGCCAAGTTAGTCACGCTGGAGTTGAGGCGGAGGAGGGGTGGTTGTCAGGTCAGAGAGCGAGGGAGGCAGAGCAGAGAGGCTGTGTGTGAGACATGGACACAGGGAGAGGAGAGGAGAAATAGGTGCGAACTTGCGTCCCATAGGAAGAAATGTATTGCTATTTTAATGCAAAATGAGGTATATCGATAAAAATGATACTGTCCCGTGTTATATCATGTATGAAAATATATCGATATAAATGAAATCTCGAGATTTCGCCCAGGACTAGGACATTCCATATATTTTGGTAGTCCATCTGGGAAAGAGCCCAAAGAAAGTGTTTGGGAATGGCAGATCCTTTCAATAGCATATATGGCAGGCGATTGAAAGATAATCGCCCATGCAGTAATCGGATAATGCAGTAAGCGGGTGCCACTGCTGCTGTTAAAAATTTGAAATGTCATCCATTTTGCAGAACAAACTCAACACATTGGAAGTAGAGCAAAATTATCCTTTCTTTTGAGAAATGCTTTGAGTGTTGTTACTTGTTTTTCATTTAAAGAAAAGAAAGAAATGCAGCCCAGATCTTATAAAACTGCTACTGAAGCTGTTAGCATCTATGCTAATCTCTATGCCAAGCAGTCATTTCCAACTTGCGTCCTGTCCAAAGGAGGCTGATTAGGCCATGCTGCTTTGGGCCACTCATAGTCATTGTAGATTGGAGCCTGGCGAGGTGGATCGGTGTGATTACAGACATTGAACTAGAAAAGCACTCGGAGAGCGCAGACCTCTGCCCAGATACAATTCTGGATCACCATGCGCTCCGATATGACGGCTGAGTCTCCGTTCATGTCTGTCCATATGGAGAACTTCTTGGACAGACATTGCAAGGGAAGCTGGGTAATGTGGTGACATAGGCTTGAAAAACATTGACATGAGTTTGCAAATAAACTACAATTCCCATAATGACGTACAGGGGGCAGAACCCTCACAGCACCCAAGAAGAAATTAAAGGGATTTGCCATTATAAACTTCAATGTTTTGTTGTGACATCAATCTGGATCAGATCCAGATGAATTTGACCGTGATGATACAGTTATATTACACAAGTTATCATGTAAATTTTGAAAAAAATCCATCAAGTGATGTCAGAGATATGATTTTTTAAAATATGGCCCAACGTTAAGTTATGGGAATTTTTTGCAAACTTTGGGAATTTTTTTCATCTAGACAAATATGCGGGTCACCACCAAAATGTGATGGGTTCTTTCTTGGACCAAACCACACCTTTTGGTAAAATTTTCATGTAAATCCATCCAGTAGTTTTTGCGCTATCTTGCCAACAGAGAAACAAACAAACAAACAAACAAACAAACACAGACAGACCCTGGCAAAAACATAACCTCCTTGGTGGAGGTAATCAGGCAGATCCATCTGCTGGGCAAGGTTAGAAAACACCAGCATCGTGCTGAAACATTCATTGAAGCAGCACAGCATTGAAAATCAAGAGTGCCATGTGTTTGACATTGTTGACACAGATAACTTGTGTGGGCTGACTTTTTTTCAAACAGAAAATTCACAGGATTCAAATAAGAACTGGATAGATTAGCAGAATCAACACTGGCAGCAGTTTCAATAAAAACTTATCAAGTACCACTGCTTGGACTGGCACATGCATTACTCTGAGGTGATCTAAAGTCCAATGAATGTTGGTTGTGCTGAATATCCAAACTTAATTTATGGTCTTGCAGGAGTTATGAATGACAATCTCAACTCACAGTCAAACAAACATGTCAGAGTACAACAGAGTAAACATTCATTCATTTTCTATACTGGCTATCCCTTCCGGGGTTGCGGGGGGGCTGGAAGCTATCCCAGCTGTCATTGGGCGAGAGGCGGGGTACACCCTGAACTGGTTGCCAGCCAATCCCAGGGCAACATAAAGAGACAGATAACCATTTACTCACACACTCATACCTAATGGCAATTTAGAGTCACCAATTAACCTAATGAGCATGCTTTCGGTCTGCGGGAGGAAGCTGGAGTGCCCAGAGAGAACCCACACATGCACGGGAAGAACATGCAAACTTCACACAGAAAGGCCCCGCCCAACCCGGGGATCGAACTGGCGACCTTCTCGCTGTGAGGCACGTGCAGTACCTGCTGCACCACCGTGCCACTGTGCCACCCACACAGTAAACAACAGGCATAAAATTAGTTTTCCACTCACCACTTTGTGAACTGATAACATGCCCCATGTATGTTAAACATCACTATTAGCCCCATGAGTGAAAGTATTTGGAGTGACCTTTAAGTCATATTTGCTGGATAAAAAATGCTGAAATAAATAATTTTGCTACAGCAGCTTTTGAAGGCAGATAAGAAAAGTTCATCTGGTTTACTTCTCTCAGGCAATTAGAAAACACATTTGTATTCATTTTGGATGACTTGTAGGAAAGATGCCAGCGCACCGACAATCACAGAGTTATTTCAGACATTCTGTGCTGAATGTTCGGAAACAATGCACTGACCATGAAATGAAAAATAAAGACTTGATTATATTGTCAGCATTGGATTGCTGTCTGTTTTCTATCTCCCATTTCATCAAAAGAGGCAGTGCGAAGGGTTAAAAGCTTCAATTTGATTTCCTGACCCCTGTCTCCAGTGGTCCACCACAGGCCTCGCAGTCCATTTACACTCATAAAACAAGATGCGTGACATGAAAAAGTGATGAGAATAAAACAAGCTGACAGGGGCTCCTCAGTCTTATCTTCATCACCCAGAGGGGCTATAGTTATGAAACTGTGCGCAGAGCTCCCTGTAGACCAACATTAATTTCCTCACCAACTTATCAGATCTCCGCTGTCGGACATCTTCAGGGTAAGAGAGGTATGATCTGACTGAGAACTTTTATTTTAGCCCTAAATGGCCTAATGTCAACATCTGCAGCAGACATCTTTACCCTCCAGCACTTATTACCAAACATGTTGGGTTCCCTCAAGCAGAGAAGTCCAGGTTCATCAAAATCAGTGATGGGAAGAAAAAAACAGACTTAACAATCTACATAATAAAGACAAACTCATAAAATTAAACACTTATATCTAAAGTGAGCAGGAGCATCTCTACAGTTAGTAATGTAATAGTTGAGTAGGGATGGGAAATGATAAGGTTTCATTGATACTAATGCCATTAATGATTCTGCTTATCAATCCAGTTCTTAAAGATTTCCTGATCGATTCCTGCTAATTTCAGCAAGGGTGAAAGTTGACCTGTAGGATTTCAGTGGCAACAATATCAAACACATGACACTCATGATTCAATGATGTGCTGCAAATAATGCTCCGGCACATTTTTATGGAAAATTAAACACAAGTTTGTACACTTCTGATCCCTGTAGGTGGAAGGAATTGATAAGAGAACTGATGAAAAAAAAATACTAAAGATATTAATTCTTTGGGAGTTTTGTTACTGATTCTCAACTGGAATTGTTTTTTCGATTCCCATCCCTATGGTTGAGTCACTTGACTAGGTATGGGGCGATTATAGTCTCTGATGGCATGATCATAGTCAGAGAAATAATCTCGGTTTCACAGTAATCATGATTTCTTTGCATTATTTCAGCCTGACTATTGATGCTTATGCTGTTATATTCTCCCTACCTTTGTCTTGTTTGGAGTCATCTCATTAACACTTGTTTAATAGAAGATATATAAATGAAGTTATGTATTTTCTATGATATTTATAGAAAGATGAATGTATAACTTATTGCTGCATTTGTGGAAGACAGCATAAAATAACTTTAAATATTTTTGAGAAACTGCGATCGAAAGCTCATGTTAACAGTTAAATAGATAGAGTAGATAGAGTAGGGCAGGGATGACGCATGTTTGTAGGCTAACGCAGAGTTAAGCATTCATCAACAGCAAGCCTACTAAAGTCTGTGATTTTCACTGTGTTTTGGATCATGGCTAATAATAAGCTCTGTAGTGAACAAAAATCATAAATTCATGTACTTTCATGTTAAAGATATTATTAAGCTACGTGGAAGCTTAATAATAGCTTGGAAATGGAAGGAGTGGATAAGAAAATTGATAAGCAAAAAGACTAATGATATTTATCCCTTGAGAGCTCTTATCAATCTCAGCTGCAATTGGTTTTCAATTCCAATCCCTAATTGTGTTTGCATATAAGGACTGAAGATGTTGCAAAGCTGAGGCCTAAAATTTGTCAGAAAAAAATCTCTAAACTTTTTGTGAATGTATTTCTAACACTACTACACAGGGTCTTGAACTATTATTCAACTCAACAAATTTGTTTTCTTAACTGTGTGTTTTCCCTCTTCCACTCTTAAGGGGACCTTTTCCACTATTTTGTCTCCTGCTTGTCAAAGCAAATGTTAGCTTAAGACAGTCTATAACTCCTGAGATTTTGTTGTCAATCACTTGCTGTTTGTCTCCTTTGTGCTTGTGTGGGTGTGTGCTGGCCCTGTATGAGGAAGAGAGGGTGCTAGCCAGTGAAACAGACTAGTGGACAGCTGCAACAATAGGATAAACTATGGTGCTGTGCTTTACTAATGTGAGCTGGGATAGAGACAAGAGAGCAACCCTTGATAAGCCACTGTACATTGGAGCAAACCTGAAAAATGCAACTGCAACTGCTAAAATTTCTTTTTTATTAAAGATTAATTTTTTGGGCATTTTGTGCCTTTATTGACAGAAGAGAGAGACAGTGGGTAGGCTTGTGAAAGGGAGTAAGAGAGAGCAGGGGAAGACACTCTGCAAAGTGGCCACAGGCTGGATTTGAACCCAGGCCAGCAGAAGTATGTATATGGGTTGTGCCTGTTTGCTTACCACTCCACCAAACCAGCACACAGCAACTGCCTAATGAGAAGATTGGCAGCTGTGCCCCTGGCCCACAAAGTCTTGTTTTTCACCTACATGTAAATGTGGACATTTGTGATAAATTAGAAAAAAATCCCTCAAAGCGTTCTGAGTTATCACTTTAATAAGGCTTCATAACCATAACCTTTGCCTTATGATCTCCACAATCAAACCAGTTTGTCTGTAAATCTTAGTGAGCGCCAGTTGAAAGTTTTAAGAAAATCCTTGAGATATTGTGCTCACAAGAATGCGAATAATTCAAAAGCATGATGCCTCATTCTCCTGCTGTAGCCAGCGTAGAGGTGAAAAGATCATACAGAAATTAAGTATCTGCAAAAACGTATCTTTTATATTCAGGTTTAATGAGAAAGTGGCTCCAGGTCAAAATGAGTAGCATAAAGACAGCTAGAATAATATTCTTTCTATGAAACATTTTAGAGATTTGACTGATGTTTGTTAAGCATAGAGGAAACTTACTTGGTCATGGTGAGAGCCAGGTTGTGGTGGGCCATCTTGATTTTGTTCTGAGCTTCCAGATGGGTCATCCCGTCTGTGCTGACCCCATCGATGGCGACTATGACATCACCCTGAATCAGGTTTCCCAGAGCTGCTTTGCTGCCTGGAGTGATCTGTCCAAACAAAAGAAACAGAAACATGACTTTATTAAAAGTTGTTATTGAATAAAGAACAGAAACACATATGATAATATAAACACAAAGTCTTGTCTGCCACTATTATTATAGCATTTCTGTCTCTGTCTGTTATTCCCCTTGATACAAGAAACAAGGAAGAAATAATGGAACATGGCCCAATTTTTGGTTATAAAATAAAAAAAACAAAGACAGCATCCAACTTTTTTTCGTTATAACATTTCCAGGATGTAGGTTTGTGTGTTACACTCTCAATAACCTCCACAGGTCAGAGCACAGGTCAATCTGCATCCTCTCCTCACTTAATCATGAAAAGCTGGATGAACAAGTATTCTCTGAAATAATCAAATCCAATCAATCAAATGGGTAAAAATTAATCAATGAGTTAATGATATTTCCCCCCAAAGCTCAGCTCCATTTAATCTAAAAATCCACATCCGGACAGTCCTCTGGGTGTTTATAGACACCTGAGTGAAAAACTTAATACAGTAACAAAAGCCAAGCAGTTTTTTCAGTAACTCCACTAAACAAAAAAAGATATGAATTACTTTAAAGATTCGATGTCCTGGTGTATCTGACCGTTTACTTCATGTTTTGTGTGTCTAATAAGCAAGGATCTGTGTTACCCCCAAAACACACCCATCACAATCCACCCCCTTTGTGCCCTGAGCCTGGCTTTGTGTCTTAAACATGCATCCTCAAAATAGCAAAATATAAACCAACATGCCCCCAGTCATCATGCACAACACACTCTAAACGTGATTCATGCCATCAAAATAGCGCCCATAGTCTTTAAAGAGTTGGAAAAGTTTGGTCATTAACTCTGCTGATCGTTGTTCTAAAAGTAGCAGACATGACAAATACTGAAATGAAAGTGGTGCTGGATAAAAGTCAGACTGTCAAAGATCATCAGTCCTGTAGAATAAATGCCTGAAACGCTTCATTACAGTCCTTCAACAGACATTGTGGCTTAAAAACTGAGACTGTGTGCTCCGTCTCAAAGCCAGCCCATTATAAAACTCAAGAAATGTGGTGTTTGCTTGAGCTCTGGGGTCTTTCATCTTTTAAGATGCAACACTCACTAAAAATCAAAATATGACATCCAACTGCAACCACAACTCAAATAGTTGGTCAGTCAATTACATGGCAGTGATGCTCAATGCATTTAGGAATGAAGACATTGCAGAGATAACAAGCTGTTCAAACTTATCACAAACTCAACCATGCTGGCAGACATTGCTTTTAGATGTGAGCTCTGACAACTGCAGACGGAAATGTGCCTTTTTTTTTAACACAGTGACCTTTTGACCTCTCACGCTTTAGGCTGTTCTGTAACCCCGAGGCTTCTGTGGCGCCTGGATCACAATCACAGGACACAAGTGTACATACCGAAGTGTTAAACCCTTAACAGCTGTCTCCACAACACTAACCCCTGCTGAGCCACGTCTCTTTGCTCCAGTGCTACATAATCCCTCCATTTTAGCTACAAACTGAGCACAGAGGAAGAGCTGGATGATGATACTGTTTGAGATGTAAACCTTTCAGTGCACATCTGATAAGCAGGATACAAATGTGAAGCTGTCCTTTGTTTGTTGGTCTTTAGGGTAATTTTCTGAGAAGATATCTGGGAAACAGGGAAAAATCTGCATGATTACAACCCCCTAATACACACTGGTAAAGGTTAAATAACACTGTGACACTTAGCATCACCTCTTAGCTCGCTCAGACTCATCTGACTGACATTTGCACTGAACGTGGGCTCATGGGCATGAATAACAACATCGCCCCCTGGAGATGAGCGCTTGGCTGCGCCCTATAGTGACAGACAGCAGGGAGCCATGCAGTCCCAGTTTACACTTGGATCAGTTTACTGGTCCAGATCCAGCTGGAAGAGTCCCTTTACTGAGGACAGATTACATTTATCAGTGCTGCATCTGAACAATATCAAACCATCAGTGTTAGATTGCTTTTTAATTTGATCAAATATTGGCAGCCATGTTCTCTCCTGTTTAAGTCACTGCAGAGCTGAAAGGAAATGATGAATGCCATGTTTGATTGTGCAGCATGTGGCACTGTAGCTTAGTTGGTCAAAGCGTCTGTCTCGTAAACAGGAGATCCTGGGTTCAACTCCCAGCAGTGCCTTCAAAAAGCAAGGAAATGTTCCTCCGATATATGTTGAAATGTCAGTTTAAGTCTTGGGGACAACTGTACACTGGATTTTGCAGAAGTTATGGTACAATGGGAGAACTGTTTGGAGGGAGTTCTAATCCCATTATAGTCCAATATAATAATTAAATTATCCTCAGTGAAACACGAATCCATCCTTCAATCTTTTTCTTGAGCAGATGAAAAGAGAAATTACCACGATAGCTCCCCGACGTCATTTTTGTGTGGTGTTTCTTTCTCAACCAGTCTCGTTCTCTCAAGTATCACCACACTAGACACTCTTAATTTCTAAGTGACTGCAGCTAACAGAAACAGACTATTTTAGAAAGGTGTCAGAGATGTAAAAGTGTTTACTGTGCCATGAAACGACATCCTTTAAGAATCAATCATGTCCAGTTCTGGCAGAGCTCAGGGGCTGTGGGCAGCCAGAGGAAACTTTATCTACCTAAGCTACACCCACTTATAAACATTTGATTGTTGGGAGGAAAATGCCCACTGACTCTGCCAGAAATCTGGATGGAATGATTGATGATGAGCAGCTGACATTTACAATCCATGTGGCCTTATATGCTGTCTTGTCAATATGCCCTCTATAACAACAGGAGGATCAGACCTGACAGAACAGGCAACACAGCTTCTTGTACAGGCTCTGGTGACTTCACACCTCAACTACTGCAACTCCTCACCAGCAGTCCTCCCTGCACGTATATGTAAACCTCTGCAGATGATCCAGAATGCAGCAGCACATCTGGTCTTAAACCAGCCGAGAACAGCATGTCACTCCACTGTGAATCTCTCTATGTCTTCCACTGGCAGCTCGAATCAAATTCAAAGCTCTACTTTTGGCTTACAAAACATTAAGGGGCATGGCTCCTGTCTACCTGGAATCCCTCATCCAGGTCTACACTCCCTCTCGTGCGCTACACTCTGCCAGTGAAAGACGTCTGGTGCTCACATCTCAGCATGGCTCAATATCACTTAATAGACTCTGCTCCTCTCTTGTTCCCAAGTGATTAAATTAATTATCCAACTACACTCAACCCACAGAGATGCTGTCTTCTTTTAAAAGAAACTTAGCTGACTCATCAGTTTAGGAAACACTTAGGCACTCAGTCTGACTCTTGTCCTCTGTGGTCCTCTCTGGTAGAGGTTTAAGACCTAGCTCCTTTAGAACAACTCAGCACTGAGTATGTTGGTGCTTAATGTGATGACAATGTCAATGACATGAGAACTTGATGATGATGATGATGATGGTGATGATGATGAAGACAGTGATAATGATGATGGGGCAATTTTACAAGGCTTCACTGCCTCTAGCACTACTAGACAGCACTTGTGTCCAATCAGACTTGAAGTAGTTCGCTGCACTTACTAATGTTGTTCCCTCCGGTCTAGATTCTAGCTTGCGTTGTACTTACTCTAAGATGTTTGGACAAAAGCGTCTGCTAAATGACATTCCAACATTGTAACAAAAACAAAATGACATATACTTTGATCAACCTAATCATTGACGGTGTCAGTGCATCCTGATCGGGAGTCTATGAACTCATGAATAACTAGACATGTTCAGAGAGCAAAAGCTCCACCAAGGCATTTCTAACATTGTTATCAGAGTTATTAGCAAAAATGTGGAAACTGCCCTACCTGGCAATGTTAACAAATCCTTTAAAAAAAATTCCTGTATCAACATTTGTCTTGAATCACCACCAAATCCAACCACTTCTTCCACATGCCATGACCAACTTTCTAAGAAAATTTTATCAAAGTGGATTGAGAACTTTTTGAGTTATCTTGCTCACAGACGCATAAACAACAACGACAGACAATTACTTTGAATGATGCTAACTACACGGCACCTGGTGTCTGTGGCTGTGTGATTCCAATCAATGGTGGAAACACCAGGATCTTAGAGACGCATTTGTCTGTTCAGGACAGAATCAAATATCGGGAGTACCATGCTATGATGCTGCTGCCATTGAAAACCTGTGTAGGCAAACTTTTTTTTCCAGCACAATCAAAGGGAATTAATAAAGGAATCATAGTCATACCATGATTGCTGCATCACCCTGTCTTGTGAAAAGACTATTACAGCAAGAAAGCTTGGTTTTAAGTAAGAAACAAGTTTGGAAGGTGGTAGAGACTGGCTTTGGCAGTTTTAGTAGTCCACTCTGTGACCTGTAACACCCCCGCCCCCCCACTCCCAACAGACACTGTTTAGGCAGTCAACTAGCACAGAGCTTGTTATCATAGCCTCCCCAACCCCTAAGATCAGAGTATTTCCAAAGGGGAGGGAAAAAGAGCTGCATCTAATCCTCAACAGGGACAACATTTTTCATTTTGTTACTTAACTTAAATCAAATCCTGGGCATGATGTAAACAGTCAAACACACCAGGACATGGGACCTTTACATGTGCCAGTAGTGTATCTTTCCTCATGAAGACGCACGTATTGAATAAATCAAATGTCACCTCAGATGACACCTCTTGACTCATTATGTTTTAACTCCATGTCAGTCTGTGATGATCCTCATTTGAACCTCTGGTTTCCTATCTACAAGGGAGGCACTTCAACCAGCTCAGCCAAATCATCTTGTTAAGACGTAAAGATTAAATAACATCATTGTAGTGAGAAGAAAGAGTCTCAGAGGAAATCAGAGGACAGCTGGGTGCTGCTGGGAGAGGAGTTGAGTTCAGAGAGAATGTGTCAGTGATGAATCACAGCTCAATCAATATTTTTAAACCTTTAGAAAACGAGTGTATAATTTCCGAAACACAGTTGGACACTTAATCCTAGGTTTTTAAAACTGTCCTCTCTTATAATTGAAAAGTACAAAGATGGGATGTTAAAGTCCAACAGAGCAGATCCTTCAGAACTGAACCAAAATAACAGATCCTTAACCGTGTTGAAACAATGATAATGGTCTAAAATTACACAAATACACTATATTCCTAAGGAATTATAAACTACTTTTTTTATCTCTATCAGATTAACATTGTTTTGATATTAGATTTTTTGGTCCAACAATTTGGGCTTTTCCCGGAGATGTAAAGTTACATTTTGAAGAAAAAAAGTGGACCAGTTCAAAATGTCAGACAAAATCAGCTCTGACGGCCAAGGAAAAGTGGGAATGAGGAGATGAATCATGAAGAAAAGGGGGTGCCATTTCAGTTATACCTACGAACAGCACAGATGTGCCGTGTGTTTACAGTACTAAAACTACAATCTACCACTTTCAGACAACGAAATCTGCGAGTATCATTACCTGGTGCACTCTCCATGTCTTTAAATGCAACAAAATAAAACATGAACGATATGGTAATGAGGGGTGACGAGAGCCCAGTGGTTGTCTGCATGGCCATGTGCAGTCATTTGTCCTAATCAACTGGTGCAGGGGTGACGTATTTTTGTAGGCCAACGCAGAGGTTAACATTGTGCTCGTTCCCTCGACTGTAAGCACACTTGAAGCCTATGGGAATTTTCACTCTTCAACTACCCACCCCTGCTGTTTCAAACTGATATTCCTGCTGCTTTTTAGTGAAACAGGCTATTTTCCTTTTGTTGATTATTAATCAAAAAACATTTTTAAAACACTTAGGAAGGAGAGAGGCTTTAGCTTTTTAAGATTTATGCAAATTTGTGGGTATCTTTGTTAAGATTCTTTGGCTGAAACTGGGACCTCAGTAACTACTTTGATTCTATTCTCATGTAAGTGTAGACTGGAATTACAATTAAAACTCCTTTGAATCCCTTAAACCAAGGCAGACGATAAGTTTTTTATGTTGCAGGGACATTTTACACATAAAATAGTATTTTGAATGCCTTTAATTGAGGCATTTTATTGGGTTTTTGATACTATAAATACATTTGAACATAAGGTAATTAGAAAACAGGTATGGGATATATCACCCTGTTTCTAATATAACAACATATGGTGTTTATGTCGACACCCCTTAATTACCAAGTAGGCTCTGTTTTTGCCAAAGTTTTTCTGGTTGTTGGTTTGTTTTGGCTGTGAGCAAGATAACTCAATAAGTCCTCAACAGATTTTAGGAAATTTTCAGGGATTGTGGGTCATGGCACAAGGAAGAAGTAATTAGATTTGATGGATGCAGATCTGGGATTGTTTTTTTAAGTATCTGATAATATTCCACAAAAAGGCACGTTTTTCAAATTTGCGAATAACTCAGCCAACAGTGTTAGGGATGCCTTGGTAGAGGTTTGTGTGATATGTACTGCACAAGATTCTTTTCAGCTCACACATCTAGTACAATTTATTGTGACACAATGACATAGGGTGCATCTAAACTCAGTATGTTATACATGTTGTAAAATGCAGCAAATACAACATGAAAAATATGATTATTAATATGATCTTAAGATTTTTCTAAGTTATGAAAGTCTTCTCAAGATATCAACCACTTATAATTCGTATAATTCGCATTTGCTCTGCCTGCTTGTCAGTAATTTAATAAGCACATGTAACTAAACGCACTTCTCTGTCACAGATGTATTCTTTAAAAATCTTATTTTCTTAATTAGTATGAGAGGAAACAATGATCATGTTTCTGAAACAAAAGACCTCTTTAATGTCAAGACAGAACAAAGACAAGTCAGAAGATATCACATTTTGGAACGACTGCTACTTTGGGTGGCGGCTGGCCGAGGGGGTTTCAACTGTGCTCCAGGCCCCCTCATGAGGCTCATGAGGTAGTATGACCTTATCTAAAACACTTTCCATTGATTTACTCAGTCAGGAACCTTTCAAGCTAAAGAGGAAAATGCCAAAGGACTCAGGGTCAAAAAGAGCAAGAACCTTAAAAAAGTTCATAGGAATCCCTAACTTTTCCCTTCTTGTTAGCTTTAACGACATGGGAAAAAAGCAGCAGGTGAAAGATGCACATTTTGTCATCCATTTGTGGTAGATGTAGGTCAGGTCCTCTTCTCTCCACTCTCTACCTGTCTTTCACTCTGTGACATTTTCCACTGAGGTTGAGAAAGGGCAAAGGCTGATTTTTTCTGGATCTTCTGAACTAACTTCACCTTCCAGCCAACCCACTATGCTGCAGTACCGGGACAAGATGGAGCACTTCAGCTGGAATACAGTGCAACACACACCCACATCCACACATTTACACAAATGCTGGTACGTCAGCTAAAATCCTCAACAGCCGTCTCTGAAAACACAAAGAGCTGCTGATCTGTTGATCAGACAGAATGAGTCCACACTGTCTGTTGGTACCCACAATGCACTGGGCTACAGGAGATAACATCACATGGGCCAGTCAGCGAATTTGCTTTAATACTTGAGCCTTATAAATACTCTTGTGGAACATTTGGTGTTATCATTTATGATGAAATTAAGACATAAATCTTTGATTGAATTATAGTTCCTGTAAACAAAGACTAAGCTTTCAAAACAAGTTCAATTCAATAAAAACTTGCTTTCAAAAACAACTAGTATGTCTCCCTTTACACCCATTACCTCTTTTCCTTTATTCAGTTCAGCCTATAACTGTATCCACAAAATTTGTAGACTTATGGCTCTTTTTAGAGACAACCTGAAGCAGATTTAACTTGAAGAGAAGCAACATTTATAGGAAACACAACAACTTCAGAAAAAGTCTTAAAAATCAACTTCACCTTCCTTTTAGCAAGCTTGCGACTAAACAACATCAGGGTGCCAGTAGCCAGATGGCAATGTCAGTGCACCCCATCTATCTTGGGTGATGTCGGTGGTTTGAAGCCAGCCTGCAGACTTCTTCCAGCATGTCCTACCTCACTCTCTGTTAGGGATGGGAATTGATATGATTTTATTGATACCAATGCTATAACCAATTCTGCTTCTCGATCCAGTACTTTAAAGATTCCTTTATGGAATCCTGCACATTGTTTGTGTCGGAAAATACTGGCCTACAGAGGTTCTCTCAGGCAACAGTGTTAAGCACGTCTATTCTGATATTTAGTGCTGTGATGCATTGATAAATGCTGGTGTTCTTACCTACTGAGCTTTGTGCAGTTAGCGTCTCTGTCAAAAATTAAGACACAATACTGACCACTTCTGTCCTCTGTCTGATATGATTTTTGACTTCTTTGTCATAATTTCTGATGACTGCATCCCTGATTTTTAAAGCATGCAGAACAAAGTGGAAGGAATTAATAAGGGAACTGTTGAGCAAAAAGACTAATGAAATCGATTCCCCACTTTCTGAGTCTATCCACTGTCCTATCTTTTACAATAAAGATAGAGCCCAAACACTAATCATTATACTGGTGTTTGTGAAAGAGGCCCAAAATATTGGAGTGAAAAGGTCCCTTTTGTATCTTCACATTTCAGTCTGACTATACAAATTGTGCAGTCTTTCAGATGTCTTTGCAGGGGAAACAGGAGGCACTGTAGCTTAGTTGGTAAAAGCATCTGTCTTGTAAACAGGAGATCCTGGGTTCAACTCCCAGCAGTGCCTGAAAAAAAAAAAAAAGTACTTGCATAAACTCTGAACCCAAGTGTTCTCTCTTTCCTGTCAAACTTACACTGCTCCAACAGTAATAGTGCTTGGTCATGTGTATAGAGTATCTTCCATTATCCATCAAAAAGCAAGCCTGTATCTCAAATTTATTTTATGTGTTTATTTTAGGGACACATGAAAACATGAACATTGTTTCTTCTCCCTTGAATTATGTGAAAACTACTGTAAATTTCTGAGTAAATCATCATTCCTACTCAATTATTACCATTTTACATTCCTCTGCCATTTGGAAATGTTTCTTTACTGTTTTATTATATTCTTGTCACATCTTGATAATTGCAGTAACCCTGTGTTGTGATATTATCAATACTAGAGTGCAAACCTCCACCAAGGTAGCTCACATATTGCTGTTACATCTAAAAGCAATGGTTCCATGTTTCCAAGTTATCATCATAATATGATTCCTTGACCCTGAAAACCCACACCTAGCACTAGGAATAATGTTGATATCATTCTGAGTTAGACAGTTAAGGAGTAAAAACGGTCAGTTGTTATCTGGATCATCATTTTTAAGTTGGACCATTAACAACATCTCCTGAAAAATTCAGCAAAAAAGTAGTTTTTGCGTAATCTTGCTAACAAACAAACAAAGAGACAAACAAAAAGGCAAAAAACAACCTCCTTGGAGAGATAATTGTAGATCATGTATCACATGTCATGTATCATATCATACTACAAACTACTCCATCATATTCAGCTCTAGTTTTCACAGATTATCTTCAAACAATATAAACTGTGCTGTCTTTTGAGTTACTTTAAAGTGGAGAGACAAGGCACTGTATTAAATACATTCAGACATTCATTCATCAACTTGTATTTCACTGTTAACCCTCAAACCAGGGCTTGCTGATGGGGACAAATATTGATTTTTTCATCTGAATAGTGATATCCTGTATATATCTTGATAATTTTCAGATTAATAATTTTAGAAAGCACTGGTTAATGAGTCTTAAAGTAGGATTGTTTTGACGCTGAAGGCTGAAAATGCTTGAGGTTTGGGGCTACAGCTCATCATTGTACATAGTCATCATATTAGACCCTGTAGTGCTTATTTGACATTTTGAATAGATTCATCAGGCTTAGGCGTTTGTTGCCACCTGTTTAGGCATAATCAGCACTGCCATCCCTAATGATGACTGATGTTTGTTTAGATGTAGTTACTGGTGTGCTAAATTAGCATTTAGTAAGCCAACAACTGTACCTACACAAACAATATTGTCCAAACTTACATCCTGTTTGAAAGCATATCAATATTTTTTTTTAAAAACTTGATTACATCTCCCAGCCCTTCTTCAAAGGCTTTTGGGTGCCTTCAAAAGTTAAACTTTTGAAGGCAGCTGAGCTACAAGGCACTGTAGCTTAGCTGGTCAAAGCACCTGTCTTGTAAACAGGAGATCCTGGGTTCAACTCCCACCAGTGCCTTGAAAGAGACCTGTCTTTGTTACCCTACAGTATGCTGGTCCAAAACATGATTCTGTCCCACTGGAAGCTCACTCTCAAGGTGCGTTGACACCAAATGCTCCACTCTCCATGCAGAGTAAATGTACAGCCACGATCAGTCTCAACCAAGCGAGGCGATGGATGTCTTCTGGGCGACTTGGTTGCATCTTTGGAGACATGGGGGCGGCGCTCGTGTTGCTGCAGATGGGAAGTTGAAAAATTTGAACTCTTCAGTCACGCCGCAGAGCCAGTCAGCGTTGTATGGGTGCATGATAACACCCATTCCGGTTCACAGAGTAACAATCTATGCCCATTACCATTAATACATTAATAAGTGAGTACATCAGTACTGCCTAGACGGACCACAGGTTTGTGGTTGGTAGATGAGTAATAAGGATACAGTTGGAATAATGTCAGCTAATACGTCCTGTTATACGATATGATCTGATCGTGGGGGTTATTATAACCACACCTGACCTTTCTTAGCCACTGCAACATGCACAAGACCTGAACTTGGCAAACATTGAGAATCGTCAGAACAGGAGGCACTGTGGCTTAGTTGGTCAAAGCACCTGTCTTGTAAACAGGAGATCCTGGGTTCAAATCCCAGCAGTGCCTTGAAGCAAACCAAGGAATACTTGCCCTTCACAGCATGAATTCTTTTTAACCACTCCCAGCCAGTTCAGTCACTGCAAGCCTATACTTGAGCTGCACTAGTCACAAGACGTGAACTCCACAATACTGTTAATATTGCTGTAAATATGGCTGCAATGTTTATGTGTGGCTCATGAGTGATGTCCTGTTATTTACAGGACACAAACAAGCACAGAAGTAGGCGCTGTGGCTTAGTTGGTCAAAGCGCCTGTCTAGTAAACAGGAGATCCTGGGTTCAAATCCCAGCAGTGCCTTACAGCAAGTAGAGTCTATGACTTGCAGCAATTTACTGCACCATAGGATGTTAAAATCCCCCTAGCCTGCATAAGCCACAATAAGATTTGACTTCAGCCGTGTGCTCTTTTTATACTGCACATGCAAGCTGAGCAGTTTCAGAGGTTTCTTTTTGGAAAACAACACTAAGACTACTTCTGCAACTTTGCTGTGTGGCTCATCAGTGATGCCTATCAAGCCTATGCTTGCACTGCACCTAAAACAACAAGACATGAGCTCTCTTATGTTATCTTACCATAATGCGCATGCACAGATGTTTCCGAGCCAACATAAAGGAAAGCAATACTAATAGTAGAGCTGCAACTTTGCTATTTAGCTCATTGGTGATGTCTGAGTGGCCTGTTATTTACAGGAAAGAAAAGCCTGGAGGAGCAGGCACTGTGGCTTAGCTGGTCAAAGCACCTGTCTTGTAAACAGGAGATCCTTGGTTCAAATCCCAGCAGTGCCTTGGAAGAGACCTGTCTTTGTTACCCTAAAGTATTCTGTCCCACTGGAAGCCCACTCTCAAGGCGCGTTCACACCGAACGCCCCACTCTCCATGCAGAGTTAATGTACAGCCACGATCAGCCACAACCAAGCAAGGCGCCGGACGCTTCTGCTGCTGCAGATGGGAATTCCTGGGTCACTTTGGACGCAGAGCATGTTGCTGTGATCCGTCGGCAAAGTTGAAAAATTTGAACTCTTCAGTCGCGCCGCAAGAGCCAGTCAGCGTTGTATGGGTGCGTGATAACACCCATTCTGGTTTACAGTGTAACAGTCCATTTCCGTGTGGGGAACATTAATTAGTGAGTACATTAGTACTGCCTAGACGGACCACAGTTTTGTGGTTGGTAGATGAGTGATAAGGATAGAGTTGGAATAATGTCAGCTAATACATCCCATCATATGATATGATCTGATCGCGGGTTGAAACTCGAGTGGGCGTGACGACACTGAGCAATGGCAACAGCGCAAAATGAGCCATGGACAGGCAACGGACTTGGGTTTGCGACGCGATCTTGATCGCAAAGTCGCATTTGGTGTGAATGCACCTTTACACTGCATCAGCCACATCAAGATCTCACCACATCATTACTTTTTTATTATGACTACAGTTTTTATTATTATTAAGTGTATGCATGATTATACTGTACCCCTGTACAGCACTTTGGTCAACTGAGGTTGTTTTTAAGCGTGCTTTAGAAATAAACTCTGACTTGACTTGACTTTTATATTCAAATTAAAAAAATTTGCTAACACAGAAATATTTACTCAAAGGTAGATATGCAAAGTCTGAGTTTTTTCCAATCCAGATAAAGGTAAAAGTCTTGGAACAGATGGAAAAGCTGTGGCTTAGCAGGTCAAAGCACCTGCCTAGTATACAGAGGATCCTGGGGTCAAATCCTAGCATCTGAACTGCGTTTCATGTTCTTTCATGCTATGCCTTGCTGCAGTGCTTACCCTCACCCTTTCTTAGCTACTGAAAGCCAATACTTTCTTTGCTCCAGCCTCTGGATGTGTGTCCTGTAATCATGCCCTAAAGGTGCGAACACACCGAACGCGACTTTGCGACCTCTGCGACCACTCTCCATGTAAAGTCAATGTACAGCCACGATGTGGCAGGACTAACCCTCCCACGACACGACGGATGTGTCCTGGGTGACCACGTCGCTCATCGCTCAGTCGCCAAAGTTGACAAGTTTGAACTCTCCAGGTGATGTCACGTGTGGCTGTGCGGCAACAGCTAATCAGTGGGTGTGTGACGGTACCCGTGACAGACAGTTTCCATTCCGCTTCACAGAGTGACAATCCACCTAGACGGACTGCAGAGAACTCACAGAAGATGCTGCAGGGCCAGGAGCAGCAGTGTTTTGTGGTTGGTAGATGATTGAAAAGAATACAGTTGGAATAATGTCAGCTAATACATCCTATTATATGATATATGATATGACTGCGATGAAACTCGAGCGGTCATGACGTCACTAAGCGATGGCGACGGTGACCAAAATGAAGTATTTATGGACACGCACTGCGACTTCAGTAAGCGACGCGATTTCAGTCACAAAGTCGCGTTCGGTGTGAACGCAGCTTAACAAATACATGCAGTAAACTGGTCAAAATGTGAACCAAGACTGCAAGTATTGATGTAGTTTTGTTTAGATGCATATTTCAAACAATCTTCCTTTTTAAAAAAAAAAAAAAAATGACTGACAAGGGGAACTGCCATGTTGTTGGACTTGTGTATCAGCCAGAATACAATGCTTAATATCACCTTTTTCCTCTGTGCCAGAACCAAGTATGAGAGCCATGCCTGAGTAGAGCACATAGCCATACTCTGACATTTATTCACAACAACTTGATTTTTTTTACAGTTAACCTTCAAGGCTGGGTGATCAGGAACAACATTTTTATCTTGATGTTTTTTGGCTGAATACCGATATCCTGTATATATCTTATAAATGTTCCAGATGAATAGTTTCAAAAAGCACAAGACAATGAAGCTTAAAAAGGGACTGAGGGCTGAGAACTACGAATGCTTGAGGTTTGGGGTGACAGCTCACCATTTTACAGTCATCATACTTCAAATGATCCTGTTTGAAAATAAATCAATATTTTTTAAAAACTCCATGTAGTATCTTCCAGGACTCCTTCAAACACTACAAGTTGTGCAGTCTTTTGGGTGCCTTCAAAGAAAACAGCAGGCATTGTAGCTTACTTAGTCAAAGCATCTCTCTTGAAAACAGGAGAGCCTGGGTTCAAATTCAAGCAGTGCCTTCAAGCAAACCCAGGGCTACTTGCCCTTCAACGAACTTGTTTGAAACACTCCCTGCCCTTTCAGTCACTGCAAGCCTATCCTTGATCTGCACCAGTCGCAACAAGACGAAACTCACAAAGTCGTGAATATAGCTGCAACTTTTATGTGTAGCTCATGGGCAATATCCTGTGATATACAGGACACAAATTACCATCAGAGTAGGCGCTGTGGCTTAGATGGTCAAAGCGCCTGTCTAGTAAACAGGAGATCCTGGGTTCAAATCCCAGCAGTGCCTTACAGCAAGTTAAGTCTGTGATTTGTAGTAATTTATAGCAATTTAAAACACCCTAGCCTGATGCTTGCTCAGCATCAGCCACAACAAGGCATGAGCTCATTTATGTACTCTGCCAGGTTTCAGAGCCAGCATAATGGAAAACAGCACAAAGACCAGTTCAGCAACTTTACTGTTGGGCTCATCAGTGATGTCTGAGTGACCTGTGATTCAACTAAAGACCATAAGAGCAGGCACTGTGGCTTTAGTTGGTCAAAGCACCTGTCTTGTAAAGGGGAGTTCCTGTGTTCAAAACCCAGCAGTGCCTAAAAGGAAGTTAAACTAGGGCTTGTGGTCCTTCACCTTATGTCTTAATAAATGCTCCCTAAGGGGAGAGGGGGATCATATCATCGATACCAATGCCATTTCTGATTCTGCTTTTTGATCTAAGTCATTACTGATTTCTTTATCAATTGCTGCTGTGTAGATAAAAAGTTGGCATACATAGGTTTCAGTGGTAATGATGTCAAACACATGACACTCCAGATTTTCGGTGTTGTGCTGCATGGATGAATGATTCTGTATGTCGCCGGTTATATTTGACTTTATAAAACTCTGATGAAGGGGCACTGTGGCTTAGTTGGTCAAAGCGCCTGTCTAGTAAACAGGACATCCTGGGTTCAAATCCCAGCAGTGCCTTGGAGGAAGCGCTCATGCTCACTGCTCTTTAACATTTGCTGTTATTAAAACCACACCTGACCTTTCTTAGCCACTGCAACATGCACAAGACCTGAACTTGGCAAACATTGAGAATTGTGGGAGAAGGAGGCACTGTAGCTAAGTTGGTCAAAGCACCTGTCTTGTAAACAGGAGATCCTGTTCAAATCCCAGCAGTGCCTTGAAGCAAACCCAGGGATACTTGCCCTTCACAGCATGAATAACCACTCCCAGCCAGTTCAGTCACTAGAAGCCTATACTTGAGCTGCACTAGTCACAAGACGTGAACTCCATAATGCTGTTAATATGGCTACAATGTTTATGTGTGGCTCATGAGTGATGTCCTGTTATTTACAGGACACAAACAAGCACAGAAGTAGGCGCTGTGGCTTAGTTGGTCAAAGCGCCTGTCTAGTAAACAGGAGATCCTGGGTTCAAATCCCAGCAGTGCCTTACAGCAAGTAGAGTCTATGACTTGCAGCAATTTACTGCACCATAGGATGTTAAAATCCCCCTAGCCTGAAGCCTGCTCTGCATAAGACTTGATTTTAGCCGTGTGTTCTTGCCATACTGCACATGCAAGCTGAGCAGTTTCAGAGGTTTCTTTTTGGAAAAAAACACTAAGACTACTTCTGCAACTTTGCTGTGTGGCTCATCAGTGATGCCTATCAAGCCTATGCTTGCACTGCGCCTTAAACAACAAGACATAAGTTCTCTTATGTTATCTTACC
This sequence comes from Cetoscarus ocellatus, assembly GCA_037902135.1. Classification (NCBI taxonomy): domain Eukaryota; kingdom Metazoa; phylum Chordata; class Actinopteri; order Labriformes; family Labridae; genus Cetoscarus; species Cetoscarus ocellatus. The sequence continues at coordinate 2,277,923 of JBAMNC010000040.1, forward strand.
ATACTGCGCATGCACAGATGTTTCCGAGCCAACATAAAGGAAAGCAATACTAATAGTAGAGCTGCAGCTTTGCTATTTGGCTCATTGGTGATGTCTGAGTGGCCTGTTATTTACAGGAAAGAAAAGCCTGGAGAAGCAGGCACTGTGGCTTAGTTGGTCAAAGCACCTGTCTTGTAAACAGGGGATCCTGGGTTCAAATCCCAGCAGTGCCTTGCAGCAAGTAGAGTCTATGACTTGCAGCAATTTACTGCACCATAGGATGTTAAAATCCCCCTAGCCTGAAGCCCCCTCTGCATAAGCCACGATAAGATTTGACTTCAGCCTTGTGCTCTTGCCATACTGCACATGCAAGCTGAGCAGTTTCAGAGGTTTCTTTTTGGAAAACAACACTAAGGCTACTTCTGCAACTTTGCTGTGTCGCTCATCAGTGATGCCTATCAAGCCTATGCTTGCACTGCGCCTTAAACAACAAGACATAAGTTCTCTTATGTTATCTTACCATACTGCGCATGCACAGATGTTTCCGAGCCAACATAAACTAAAGCAATACTAATAGTAGAGCTGCAGCTTTGCTATTTGGCTCATTGGTGATGTCTGAGTGGCCTGTTATTTACAGGAAAGAAACCTGGAGAAGCAGGCACTGTGGTTTAGCTGGTCAAAGCACCTGTCTTGTAAAAAGGAGATCCTTGGTTCAAATCCCAGCAGTGCCTTACAGCAAGTTGAGTCTATGACTTGCAGCAATTTACTGCACCATATGATGTTAAAAAACCCCTAGCCTGAAGCCTGCTCTGCATAAGCCATGATAAGACTTGAGTTCAGCCGTGTACTCATGCCATACTGCACATGCCAGCTGAGCAGTTTCAGAGGTTCCTTTTTGCAAATCAATGCTAAGACTACTTCTGCAACTTTGCTGTGTGGTTCATCAGTGATGCCTATCAAGCCTATGCTTGCACTGCGCCTTAAACAACAAGACATGAGCTCTCTTATGTTATCTTACCATACTGCGCATGCACAGATGTTTCTGAGCCAACATAATGGAAAGCAATACTAATAGTAGAGCTGCTTCATTGGTGATGATTGAGTGGCCTGTGATTTACAGGAAAGAAAAGGCTAGAGGAGCAGGCACTGTGGCTTAGTTGCCCTTCACAGTATGAACTCTTTTTAACCACTCCCAGCCATTTCAGTCACTGCAAGCCTATACTTGAGCTGCACTAGTAACAACTAGACTTGAACTCCACAATGCTGTAAATACAATGGCTACAATGTTTATGTGTGGCTCATGGGTGTTGTCACAGGACACAAAGAAGCACAGAAGTAGGCGCTGTGGCTTAGTTGGTCAAAGCGCCTGTCTAGTAAACAGGAGATCCTGGGTTCAAATCCCAGCAGTGCCTTACAGCAAGTAGAGTCTATGACTTGCAGCAATTTACTGCACCATAGGATGTTAAAATCCCCCTAGCCTGAAGCCTGCTCTGCATAAGCCATGATAAGACTTGAGTTCAGCCGTGTACTCATGCCAGCTGAGCAGTTTCAGAGGTTCCTTTTTGCAAATCAATGCTAAGACTACTTCTGCAACTTTGCTGTGTGGTTCATCAGTGATGCCTATCAAGCCTATGCTTGCACTGCGCCTTAAACAACAAGACATGAGCTCTCTTATGTTATCTTACCATACTGCGCATGCACAGATGTTTCTGAGCCAACATAATGGAAAGCAATACTAATAGTAGAGCTGCTTCATTGGTGATGATTGAGTGGCCTGTGATTTACAGGAAAGAAAAGGCTAGAGGAGCAGGCACTGTGGCTTAGTTGCCCTTCACAGTATGAACTCTTTTTAACCACTCCCAGCCATTTCAGTCACTGCAAGCCTATACTTGAGCTGCACTAGTAACAACTAGACTTGAACTTCACAATGCTGTAAATACAATGGCTACAATGTTTATGTGTGGCTCATGGGTGTTGTCACAGGACACAAACAAGCACAGAAGTAGGCGCTGTGGCTTAGTTGGTCAAAGCGCCTGTCTAGTAAACAGGAGATCCTGGGTTCAAATCCCAGCAGTGCCTTACAGCAAGTAGAGTCTATGACTTGCAGCAATTTACTGCACCATAGGATGTTAAAATCCCTGAAGCCTGCTCTGCATAAGCCACGATAAGATTTGAGCTCAGCCCTTTTACTCTTGCCATACTGCACATGCAAGCTGAGCAGTTTCAGAGGTTTCTTCTTGGAAAACAACGCTAAGACTACTTCTGCAACTTCGCTGTGGGGGCTCATCAGTGATGCCTATCAAGCCTATGCTTGAAAGTGCATCTACATATACACATTTAGGGGATTATTTGTATGCCAGAAGCAAAGTTTTGGCATTAATTTATTCAAAACCCAGGAAAGGAAATCATGAAACAATGTATACAACATATAGCCAGTTGGGATTAACTAGGGACAAATAAAGCTGGTGCAAGAGGTGCAAAAAAATGCAGTCCCCTGAGCGTCCACTTAACGGGTTTTTGGCAGAAGCAAAAATATCCCAAATCAATACTGCATTCAATGTTCCATGTTAAGAATCAATAAATGTTCACAGCCTTGTTGTATAACCATTTTGGTCTCTGAAGTTGTTCGCTGTTCATAACAATACAATTTAATTTGTTTCAGATTTACTGAACTTGTATTCTTGTGATGAACTGTGAAGGTTCTTAAAACACAACTCACTTAATGTTAGTCATACGCAGTGTTTGTGTAAATAGTGGAACTTTTTAGGCTGCCTTTTAGTGATTTTTATTGAGTGGCACTAACTGGTTCAAATCAATGCTAAACTTCTTCATTGACTGAAATTGATTGCTTTGTTAACTGATAGGTTTGCACCAAGTTGCATGTTAGGTGTGCATGCCGTTACTCTGGAAAGAGCTTACTTAGGATTCAGCATACTTTTATTTTCCAGCCAGTTTATAGGAGTCAGGATTGTAAAAATTTGGATAATCCAGCTAGGAGGTGAACAATTCTGTTAAACTTTCATAAAACTGGGTACACACTCCAAGATAATCTGATCAGAAGAGGATCTTTCCATCTTGGAATCAAAATATCCAACATTCAATAACTACAAGCAGCCATGGCGATGGTAACAAACAAGAAGCATGCTTTGATGAATGTCAAAAACAAAGGACCGACTTAATGATTTGAGGCAACAACATAAGTATTAATACATGTGTCCTGTTACACATACTATAACCCAAGACAGGGAGCGGAGATGGACCCAAATTGTGACTGCTATGTATGTCCTAGGAAGCGACTGGCTTCATCAGCTTTAATTCATCCTGCTCATTTCCCAGTTTCAGGTCCCATGTCCTGGTGAGTTTTAGATCATGTCTTGGGTGTCTATGAAGCAAAGATTTGATTTGAGTTGAATAGAAAACAGAATATTTTGTCTCTGCAGAGGATCAGCTGCAGCTCTTTATCCCTCCTCATTGGCAACACTCTGTGGACAGGCTATTGGAAGCTATGATAATGAGCTCTGCGCTGATCGGCTGCCCAAACAATGTCTGAAAGGAGGGGGAGGAGGGGTAACAGGGTAACAGGCCGCAGAGTGAACTTTCAGAACTGTCAAGTTGTCTTCCAGTGACAAGCAGAAAACACACATGTAGGTGGAGGCTGCATAGCTATTACATAATAAACCCCAGAGAGTAAAATACCAAGCATTTTAAGGGGCATTTTCTTAAGAGGCGTAGATCAATCACTAAAGTTCAGTAAAAGGTGCCATGTTCTTCTGCTCCCCAAGCCTCTCCTAAGAACATTAAATTAATCACATTTGCAGGACCTTTTCGAGGTTGCATTTACCTGTCGAAAACCAACACTGTAGCAGCAACTGTCAAACTGAAACTTTTGCTTTATGTAGCAAAGACAGTGTACAACATCACAGAGGCTTTTCCCAGATAAAATTGTAAGCATCAATGTTTTTGATGTTTCATTCAAATATGAGTATTTTGAAAATGTTAAGTTGAGGACAGAAGAGGAGGAGAGGCGATCAGTCTCACAAATAATACTAAATCTGCACATGACTGACTTCTGTACTGATTAAATCTATTTAACGTCAATTTGGAAAGATGTACAAAGACTAAAGGTTGAGAACAATTGTAGTTGTTGGGGCACTGTAGCTTAGTTGGTCAAAGCATCTGTCGCGTAAACAGGAGATCCTGGGTTCAACTCCCAGCAGTGCCTAAAAAGCAGTCACCTGAACTCATCTCAAACTGTCTAAGATGGTCCCTTGACACATTTAATCTCTGAGCCATCATATAAAAGCTTTAGCTTTTGACTCTTTCTGCTGCGTTCACTGGCAGACTCCAGCTGATCTCTAATAATTTCAGATGGATTAACATAAAAATGTTTCAAGAGTTTGTCTTCCAGGAAACTGCTCACTGAGCTCGAACAATGTGTGGCCTGTGGAGGCTTCAGAGCGGCCCACTTTCACTGTGAGCAGATCACATTGACCCACATACACACTACACACAACACATTGAAAACACACTTTTTACACTGTGCACTCTTCCTGGGTTCAGTCCACACATGCAGATTTTCCACTTCTTCAGAACAATAAATGTCTACTGTTGTTTACATTCCAAATTTAAATAAATAAATTTAAAAGAGATGCAAAGTATTTTATTTCTGCCGATATCCAATTTTTACCTTGCAGTGCAGATGGATCTGTATGATTTAATGTCTATCTTTTCTCGGAGAAGTTTGTGGTGTTTTAATGTTTTGTTTTTTTTTTTCAAATAAAAAAAATGCAGTCAAAATATGATAAAACTGCTGCTGAAGCTGTTAGCATCAATGCCAATCTCTGTACCAGCAGTTACTACCTGCAGTCATCTAGCTCAAGGTTCCCACCTCTTCCTTCTCCAAAGGACACTGATTGGGCCATCCTCATCATAAGTTTGGCAAGATGGATCTGCCTGATTACCCCCGCCAAGGAGGTTTGCCAGCATATGTTTGTTTGTCTGTTTGTTAGCAAGATTACACAAAAACTACTTAACGTTTATTGCTGAAATTTCGAGGAAATGTTGGTAATGGTCCAACTTAAAAATGATTAGATTTTGGAGGTGATCTGGCATTAGTGAACAATGGTTTTTGCTCATTAACTGTCTAACTAAAAATGATCAACATTATTCCAAGTGCTAGGTGGGAGTTTCCAGGGTCAAGGAATCATATTATGATGGTAACTTTATCATGGAACTATTGCTTATGGATGTAACAGCAATATGTGAGCTACCTTGGCGGAGGTTTGCGTTTTCTAGTTACAGACATTGAATCAAGCTAATCCAACTGCACTGCAAGGTTAGGAAGCCAGAGTGCCATGCCCAAGACATTCACAGGGTGAACTTAGGAACTCCACTTAGTAGTAGGGCTGAACGATTTATCGTTTTCTGATCGAAATTGCGATTTCAGACAACGTGATTGTGAGATCGCCGAAGATGAAGTTTTTTGCAGCACTCCTGACTGACCCAGGATCTGTTGTGTCAACTATTTGCTAGGGGCTATGTTGTCAAATGGTAGTGCTCATGTCTAAAACCATCAAAGGTTGACATACTGGTTTGGCATGGCTGGCTTTTTCCTTTATTGTAATTGTTGAGTTTTGTTTTTTTTATTATTGCTTATTTTACATTGGGTTGTTTTTTATTTTGGATTTTATTCAACTTTTTTAACTTAACACAATTAAGGATTTTTTGCACTACATTTTTTTAAGTTAAGACAGTCAAAGTTAAAGCCCTTGACCGTACTGTTGGTTAAGGACTTTAAAGAGTGTACATGCATGTTTCTTGTTAATTAATACATTTGGACGCAATTCTTACCTTTAGTTTTTATCCTTGCCTTAGAATAATAGCCTTTAATGTTTGATGGTGTGATGTAATTTTCTGTCATGTTTGTAAATGTTACTGTACACATTGTTAATATTGCACTGAAGCCTAATTTGAAGAAAATCTGAAATCGAATTGAAATCGCAATATCTACCAGAAAAATCGAAATTAGATCTTTTCCTAAAATCGTTCAGCCCTACTTAGTAGTGTCACTACTACGATTTGAACCAAGAACCCTCCAACTGTGAGGCAACAGCATCGACCCCTGCAACACTATGCACCCTACGGCAGATAATCTGACCATAAATATCAGCACAAATGTATGTATATATACAGATCATCTTTTTTAAGCAACTGTCTGCCAATATTAAAACAATAATGTAACAGATCTGTTAAAAAATGCAATGGCTCTAGAGTTTGAAAGTGTAGGTGTCAGCTTGTCTTAGATCCATCTGCCTTCAGCCAAGATTAAAAAAGTGGACCTGGACATTATCAAACACACAGACCCTCCAGCAGTGACTCTGTGGGCCTGCAGCAGCATAGGAGCAGAGAGGTAACTGATAAGACCTGTACATGTGTGTGAGTGTGTGAGTGACCTTCAGCAGCTATAAACAGCCTCCTGCCTGTCAGCAGTCTCAGCCGCTTGCTGCCACTCTGCAGACTCACAGATCTGCAGCGACAGGCAGCAGAAACAAATGTCAGGGTGCTGCAGAGTGTGAGTACAGATCACTTTAAGTTTCTGAGGCTAAAAGTCCACATGAATAATACCGCTCCAGATCACTGAGGAGAGCCGTTTGGATTCTTTGCTGGCTGAAGAAGAGCGACGTGTTGTTACAGATGCATGTTGACTGTCGGGCAGCACGGTGGTGCAGCAGATAGTGCACATGCCTCACAGCAAGAAGGTCCCTGTTTCGATCCCCGAGTCGGGCAGGGCCTTTCTGTGTGGAGTTTCCATGCTCTCCCTGTGCATTGGTGGGTTCTGTCTGGGCATTCTGGCTTCCTCTCACTGACCAAAAACATGTTTGTTAGATTAATTGGTGACTCTCTACGTGGCTCTGGAATCAGCTGGTGACAGGTTTAGGATGTACCCACCTCTCGCCCAATGTCAGCTGTACATAGGTTCCAGCAACCCTGCAACCCCAAAAGGGATAAATAGTATAGATAATGGATAGACGGATGTTAACTATCGGTATCAGCTAATATTTGCCCTGTTGAAACAGACAGGAATATAATGAGCAATGCACACCTGTCACTAATATCTGGTCAAGGGATAACTCTAAATTCAGATACTCCTCCTGTCAGCTAAATATTTTTTATTGCTGTGAATGTGGTCACTTGTTGTATCAGCAAGTTAGTAATGTGTAAGTTTTGATATATTGTCTCAAATTTTGATTTTGTTGGCAGCATTTGATTTGAATGAAAATATATCAGTTTTATCAATACAGATATCAAGACACTAAGCATGTATTTTCAAAGACTGACAGCTTACGGTAAAAAAAAGGGTTAACCCCTTAACCACAAATCTTTCAGCTCACTGCAAACTGACATTTCCTCCTCTCTCCACCCTCTTATTCATTCATCACTTAAGCGAACAGAGTTTCTGCACTTGACTGACTTTTTCAAGGGCTAAAAGGAACTCATATCTATGAAAATATATACAAAACCCAAAACCAGTGAAGTTGGCACGTTGTGTAAATCGTAAATAAAAACAGAATACAATAATTTGCAAATCCTTTTCGACTTATATTCAATTGAATACACTGCAAAGACAAGATATTTAACGTTCGAACTGAGAAACTTTATTTTCTTTTGCAAATAATCATCAACTTAGAATTTAATGGCAGCAACACATTGCAAAAAAGTTGGCACAGGGCATTTTTACCACTGTGTTACATCGCCTTTCCTTTTAACAACACTCAGCAAACGTTTGGGAACTGAGGAGACCAATTTTTGAAGCTTTTTGGGTGGAATTCTTTCCCATTCTTGCTTGATGTAAAGCTAAAGTTGTTCAACAGTCCGGGGTCTCCGTTGTTGTATTTTACACTTCATAATGCACCACACATTTTCAATGGGGGACAGGTCCGGACTACAGGCAGGCCAGTCTAGTACCCGCACTCTTTGTTACCTTTATATGTATATATATATATATATATATATATATATATATATATTATATATATGTGCCTATTAGGAACAAAAATGTGAAACCAGAACCCATTTCTTATCATATCGTTGGTTGTATGAGAAATGTTGAAAGCGTATAAGTAGCACTGTAATTTTTTTCTGAGAGAAAGCACAACCTGCAATCAAACTTCCAAAGACTAGAAGACTATTTACTGCTGAATGCAATAACATGACCTCCTTTATATCCACATCCTGGCTGCTGGGGAGTGTGCAGAACGACAAGCGTGGTTTTATCTACAAGGAAACACAGGTGAATCCCATATAAACTAACATAATAAACCATTAAAATTAGCATAAGTGCAGTTCACATGTTTAATGAATCTCTGCTTCTTCTCCAGCATATAATCCTGTATAGCAATCCAGCAACTCTTTCTTCTTTGAAGCAGGATCATGTTTCTATCACAGGTAGCATGATGAAAACAGCTGGCCAAATCATTTTCAGTCTCATAAAAAAACTGGTCAGTGCCTCTTTATCTGTGGGATTCCCTGATCAGGAAGATTGAGTGCGGCTGTAACAGGATGCAGCGTCATCAGGAGTTCGCTGAGTGCTGAGTCTGCTCACCATGCTACAGCAGGGGTCCAGTTACTGAGAGGTCATCTTTCACACAGACTGTAAAACTTAACCAGAGACTCAGAGAAACTTCAGCTCAGCAGGAAATCATCAGTCTGACTGATGGAGAGAGACAGACTGAGACAACTTTTACTGACATTTAAGAATCTCTGCAGATTACAAGACAGAGTCAAATCAAGCAATAAATCCTTAAAATTCAGAATCAGTATCAGGAACAAATGCCCCACAACACATCCAACTAGGACATTTTTTTATTATCCCAACGGCGACCTGTTTGTTGTATGATAAACCCTTAACTTCTTCAGGAGCAGATTTAAGGCCTTGTAAGAATGACCCTCTACACAACAGTAGATAATCATGGTTGGACAGGTAAAAGTTCACCAAGGGGCCTTTTTTTTGTATGTAGCGTAAATGTCCATTAAGTGCGGCATCCTTTTTGCCATCCAGAGGAAACAGAACAGAGAGTGACGTCACGTTCAAACGGTCAATAGCTGATAGAATGACCCTAAAATCTTTCTGCTTTGGCCGATCACAGATACATTCTAGTTATTCATAATCTCATATTGTCATATCGCACACCGATAGCTGAAACCATCTTTCAGATAGTTAGATAGATGGATAGTTTCTATTAGCTGTAGGTCAGTTTGTTTGACTCTGTTTACTATTAACTGTCATTTAAAGGTTTTTTTTTAACAATCATGTAAGTTTTCAGTGAACTTTAACCCCCTCACAACCCCCAAAAGCACTAAATAAAGGCTAAATACATGGATGGACATCTCAAATCTATTCTGCACTCTTAATTGTTATTTAAACATCATTCTATAGTGCTGAACCTGCTTTAGAGGATTACATTTTTTAAGAGGAAAAGTAAAGTTAACCTGTGACCTCACTTCTTTTTTGATTCTCCTTGTAATAAATGATTTATTATCTCAAATATTCAAACTGATCATCTCATGTCCTCACATGCCTGCTTTACAAACTCAGAGTTGTGTATTTGACATTTCAGCAGAGCCGGCAGCCTCATGTGGCTTTTTATGGAAAATGTCACCCTGCTTTATTGCAGAAATCAGCAGTGTTGACAAGAATATGAAAAATCTTTATAAAAATCAAACAGGTCAGTGAGGCTGAGAGAGGACGGTGCACAAATATTGACTGGGACATCTCAGGACGTCCATGTCACACTGAGGTCTAAAGATGACATAATGCCCAACATAATTCAGTCTTTAATAAGTTTAAGTGATTAACAGAAGTAATTGGAAAACAGGGGTGGGAAACATAAAATGAGTGGGGAAAATGTAAAATGAAACCAGAGGACACAAGACCAGAAAAAATGTGCCTCAACTCCAAATACATAAATTCCTCTGATATATTCTTGTTTAGAAAGCATACCAACTCTTCTGAAGCAAAGACACATTTACCATATTTTATACAAAAATCCTTCTAATCAACAATGGCATTAAAACAGGTTTATCAGTCAAAGATGACTTGGCAGTTGTGGACAGAAAGAGGGCATGCAGCATTTTGAGTGTTAATAAAGTAAATTTACCCTTGGTGAATTCATTGTGTGGTATTGGCTTCCTCAAGCATGTTGAGGCCAAGTTACTTGTGCTAACGATGCTGCCATAGAGAGGTGCAGGAATGAGTCCCAAAACGTGGAAGTGAGTTAGCATTTAGCACTTCCTGGTTCTCAAGCCTGAAACTAAATGGGATTTAGTCTGGAATACTGGTTTCACCTCAAACCTGAAATAAGGTTTGGGGTGAACACATTATATTGGGAAATCATAAAATACATCTGATGTTGCCTGCTTTGAATCATAAACTGCTCTTGTGTGTTGAAAATGATGGTTGTTTACTAACTGCTAACAAGGACTACAAAAACGGCCATGGACCCTATGGCATTTGGATTGTTTTTTTAATAACCATTAATTCATACACAATTGCCACAGGTTTTTGGATTAAGAGGAAATTCTTAAGAAAGAGGTCACAATAAGAGGAATATGTAGTTGTTTCTCTGACGAACTGCCATGTTGTAGTTCTATAATAGCTTACTAACAGCTTTTAACTCTCAACAATTACATTTAAGCTTAAAACATTGTGAGAAGTAGGTTTGTTTAACTAGATAATCACAAAGAACAGAACATGTCAGTTTCATAATTTTTTGTTGTCCACAGAACTTAACAGCAATGATCCAAAACACAGTGAAAAGTCCCAGAGGCTTTTAGTGGGCTTGCAGTCGAGGATACCAGCTCGCCACTATGTGGTTTAGATAATAAAGGAGACAAATCCAAATTCAGTTTTTAGTTTTGCCCATTATTTTTAATAGGGTGTTAAATGAAAGAGTCAGTATCTGGAGCAGCAGTTGTATGAAGCCTGAACATGGATACAGGAAAAAACTTTTATTGATGACTTGTCATTACAATGACAAAACTGGTTGGCAGGTCTCGAATTACCAACACAGAAGTGTCTGCATGACATGAATCAGGTCACACTGTTTACAGCAGTCATCCTGCCATTTGACCACAGTGAGTTTATGTGCCTGTGTCCATACAGACAGTCTCAGAGCGCTTCTTGCTGGCGGTAAGGTAAAAATAGTTGACTTCCGCATTTCTCAATAACTCCCAGCATTAGGCCATCGCTTCAAAGGCATCCTATTTCCTTTAATTTACCAAAATATCACCCAGAAAACACAGACACAAAGTCAAGATATCATGTCCTACCACTGATAAAAGCTGCAGGGCAGGAGAAAGATACCCTGAAAATGTATTTCCGCCATTGTTGTTTGCCAAGTGAAGAGCAGAAGCCTCACCCCTTAATCATTTTGACTGGTTAGAAAGAGAGAAGAGACATTAGTGAGGGTGGCGCTCTCTCAAAAGTTGAACTGTTTTCAACTATGAGTGCCGTGACCAAGTCAGCTGTGACTGAGGGTGTCTTTCACCTCCTAAGAATGCTGGATTACATTGGCCTTGAATTGAAAACAGTCACTGACAGCACAAAATACGCTGCAGGCCCTTAAGCCTGATGTTCTGCACTCTCTGTCCATCATTTTCCATAAAAATGGGCTTCCTGCTGTTTTAAACCACCTGGCAAAGCACAACTACCTGCCCACCTGTCAGATCAAGCAAAGAGTTCTCAAAAATGTATCTTTGTATAATGTGAACCAATAAAGACATGAGCTTGTGATAACCAATTCAATTTTTTAAACACGCCAGTAAACATGTTTACTTTTACCATAAATGTGGCTTATATTATATGAGGGGTTGATGAGGACCACCTGGGTTTGCTGCAAGTCTCAAGTGGACATTTAAGGAACTGGACTGCTTTTTAACAACGTAAGTTGCTGCTTTGTCAAGATTGGACAAACACACCTACAACTGATGTGACAAGAGAAGCATGACAACAGAAAAAAAATTAAGGGTTAATTATCAGCAGTAACCTGTCTTGTGTTGTCATAAGCTATGTTTACCTGGACATAATGTAAATAATGATCAGAAAAATATGACTCATGTGGTAGATTCATATCCAATACAGCTCATATGGAGAGAAACTTTAGTTCTGAACCATTTGGATGATTTAGGCCAGTCCTTATTCTGATCCTTGCCCATATACTCTCTTGTATTATGTCTTCCAAGAAAGAGTTCTCAGACATCCTGTGAATGGACTTGAACTAATATAACACTATTCTAGACTCTTTGACTACTCAGAGCAGCTTCACACCGCAGGTCACAATTACCCATTCACACCCATCCACTTTCACATTCACCCACTGATGGTTCAGAGTGTCTATGTAAGTTGTCCATCAGTATTACCACACCCATTTACACTCCACTGTAGGAGCAAATTAAAGTTAAATGTCTTGCTCAAGGACACATCACCATGTGACAGCTGGAGTTGAGCTCAAACTTGTGACCTTCCACTTACCGAGAGACTGAGCCACCGACGCCCCAATCCAAAACATCCCGTGTCTTTGACTGACAGCTCCATGCCTCCCTTTTTACTAAATGTAAATTTCCTCCCTGAAGTTGACATATAAAGCAGCTGTTTTATTTCATCCCCCAGATTTCCCTGCTTTTAAATCCTATAAACTAGCTGATAAGCACCACAGAACAGAAGAGAAAAGTCAGTTAATCTAAAGATTTATTGAACATGTGCTAATTAATCCCCAACTGCAGCTGCTGATACACAGTTTTCTGTTATTTTAAGCTATATTAACTGTGAAAGCTTCATGGCATGCCCTTTTAGGATTTAAATCAAACATACAGGTTTTCTGTAGTCTTTTTTTTCTTATTGTCCAAAAAAGTCAAAATTAGACTCAAACCAAAATCTACAAACTGTCTGACTGCATGTCTGTCTCTGGAGAGGAGGACAAAAGGCATATGCTACAGATACATTTCTGCTGAAAACTAATCCACATGATTCTCTGACAGTGCAATGTACTTCAGAGTCAAAATAACCACAGTGTGAATCTTCTTGCTGAATTTATCTCTGCACAGACCGTGAAGAAAACAGAGAATAGCACCAGCTGTCTTGGTTGACTCGACCTGATTATACATTTTGCTGAAACATTCACACCTGTGCTGCTAATCTGACGCAGATCTCCTCCAAACTGTGAGCAGCAGATTGAGCCTGTGTCTGCCTCATTTATCCGTTAATACCTCTGTTTCATTTCTGCTCCACAGACCCGCTGCTCTGAACCTGAGGGAGCAATGAATCACAGAGCCCACAGGGATGACGGGAAACGTTTACTGTCCCTCACTCATCCTTAAACTCTGTGGCTCTGATGAAAAGCCCTCAGATCCAGAAAAGGGAGCATTAATCCATCCTGCTGTCAGAGAGGACAGATTATCTCCACATGGTAACGTACACACAGACACTATAGATCACAAGGCTCTGGGTGTTTGTTGTGCTGTGTGTTTCCATCATTGACATTTTAATAATAAAAATGTTTATATATGTGTGACTAAAGGGATTTTAATAGCCAAGGACTTACAGTACACCATGATGCAGCGGCACATTTACATTTAGAATCAAGGATTTCTCGATGCACTCAGTTTTCTGTCTGTGTCTCATATCCAAACCACTGGACGTAAGGGCCCGTCCACATGGACACGACTTCAGGCTTATTCACAAAAGTTTTTTCTTGTACGATTTTGTCATCATGGCTCTTTGGGAGCCCAAAAATGCACATCTTTTGATATTAGTCCCACAGCAAATAAATCTCAAAACACCATCCTCGTGTTTCCATGTGTAGCCCCACCTCCCTTACTCCACATGCAGTAACACCGACAACAACAGAGACAATGACAGAATATGGTGTTGCGCTCGTGCTGCAGAAATAACTGAGCTTGATTTGGCTTTTACAACAAAATCCTCTGCTCCTCTACTACCATCGTGAGCCACAAGTTGATATGAAGAACAGCATATGCTAGTTGTGCTTATTTATGTTGGACATGTTTCATGTGCATGCTCCATGTCTTCTTCTCTGGCTTTGGTATATGGCTGTGCCAACTTTACAGCACCATTTACAAGTCTGGGAAATATACTACAGTGCTTTCAGTGTTTTTATGTGGACGGACACATTTCTTGAAACAATACCACGTTTAGGGGAAACATTCTAAAATTTTTTCGTCTTCGCATGGACAGGGCCATAGTCTATGACACCGCTGTCCATCACCTGTCCTCCCTCATGGAAGGACAAAGATTTAATTACCCTCCTTTTTCCAATTCACCTGACACACCAGATGGACTGTTCAATATGTTTCACTAGTCCATCTGAGCAACAGCACATAGAAAGTCAGTCAGCAGCCCGTACATGGTTATGTTGGAGCAGCTTCAAACGTGGGGTTGAGTAGAGAGCAGAAGAAAGAGAGAGAAGACTCAGTCAGAATGACTGTTTACATGAACGTCATTCAGAGTAACGATCTGCAAACACAACCTGTCTGATTCACAAAGAAACGTCTTGCCTTATGAGCTCTCTCAGATCAGAATCTTCTGACTGGCATGTTTACATGACTTTTTTATTCTGATGGAAACATAGCTTGTGATATAAGTTAAAGGCACTTCTACTCATTGAATGGTCTATTTTACTTTTGAAAAGATTAAGGACAGCTCAGGGAATCTGAAAGTTAGCTTTAGCCACAAATTAATATCAGAATACTCACAATTTAAATAACTGTTTTGTTTGACAGCACTAAGTCAAACATATTTATCAGTTGGAGCAGCTTTACTCAACAAAATAATCCTTATTTAAATTCTGATTCTGTTATTTCTTAACATTTGCAGCATGTATTTCAATGATCTTTGGAAATAAAACTATCAGACTGGCAGCAGGCAGACATGTTTATATCTCTTAAAAGTCTGAGACATATTTAATCAAAATACCAGCAGACTTTTCTGAATGAAGGTCCAGGCTGTGCTCTCTGTGCTTGGTACTAAAATATCTCACAGACAGGCAGGTCTAAAGGTCACCAAATACCAAACTACTGCAGCAGCGCTTACTGAGATGCCATTAAAATAGAAAGCAGACAGAGACAGACTTAGAGGAAAGTTGGGGGATGTGATTTGACAAACTTTATACACATAAAACCTCACTGGCTGCTTGTACATTTATTACTACATAGTTATTTAGAATCAAGAGCTGTCATGACTTGGTCCTGATGTCTCTGATACCTGACCCTGTCAGTGTGACGTGTCCTGATCAGTATGATGTGTAAACAGCTGTATGTGTGGTGTCAAACATGGTGGTATGATGGAGTCACGGAATACTATGAACCACAAAGAGCAGAGGGGAAGCTCCTCGTCAGCTGTTCCTGAATGACTGAGACCTCTGTGTGTGCGTGTGTGGGTGTGTGCATGTGTGTGTGTCACTAAACAGCTGCTGGGTGTCGTTGTGTCAGCTCTGTATGATGTTTGTCCAAAAGTTGCCAACTAAAGACAGACAGATGATCTAAAAATGAATCTGATCTGATGCAGTTTAATTGATTTCATCCTCATATCTGTCTGTAACTTTGTAGCTCCTTTGATGATTTACAAATCCTTTTCGATCTACACTCAAAACACTAAAAAGACAAGATATTCACTGCTGAAACTGACAAACTTAATTGTTTTTTCAAATACTCACTGATTTGTAATTTGATACCTGCAACATGTTTAAAAAAAGCTGTGACGGGGCAACAAAAGACTGAAAAAGTTCAGAAATGAAAAAAACACCTGTTTGGAAAATCCCACAGGTGGAATGGTTAACTGGAAATGGTGAGGGTCACGATTGGGTATAAAAGGAGCATCCCTGAAAGGCTCAGTTGTTCACAAGCAGAGATGGGTTAAGGTTCACCACTTAGTGAACAACTGTGTGAGTAATTAGTCCAACAGTTGAAGAACATTTCAACGTACCATTGAAATTTAGGGATTTCCTCAAATACAGTCCATAATATCAAAAAAAGATTTAAAGAATCCAGAGATGTGGCAAACCCGAAATCCATGATTGAATGCCCATGACCTTTGATCCCTCAGGTGGCACTGCATTAAAAACCAACATCATTCTTTAAAGGACATTACCATGCGGGCTCAGGAAAACTTCAGAAAACTGTTTTCACTAAACACAGTCCATTGCTACATCTACAAGTGTAAAGTAAAACTCAACCATGCAAGGCAAAAGCCACATATCAACAACACTCAGACACACAGCCAGCTTCTCTGGGCCTGAGCTCATCTGAGATGGACTGATGCAAAGTGGAAAAGTCTGCTGTGGTCTGATGAGGCCACATTTCATGATGGCTTTGGAAATCATGGATGTTGTGTCCTCTGAGCTAAAGAGGAAAAGGACCGTCCCTATTGTTATAAACTTAAAGTCCAGCATCTGCGATGGTATGGGATTGTGTTAGTGCCCATGGCATGGGTAACTTGCACAACTGTGAAGGCATCATTTAAGTGCAAACAGGTTTTGGAGCAACATATACTGCCATCCAAGGAACATCTTTTTCAGGGACATCCCTGCTTATTTCAGTGAGACAACGCTAACCCACACCCACAACAGCATGGCTTCAAAGTAAAAGAGTGCAGGTACAAGACTGGCCTGCCTGCAGTCCAGATCTCCCCCCTCTGCTCTCTCTAAGTTTAGACCTTAGAAACAGCTCTGCTCATGCCCAAATGCTCTATTCTGATTATATGATAGATGTATGTACACACATCATGACTGAAATGTGTCCGTGTAAACAGTGAATCAGAAATTTCTAGTGGGAATGATTTCAATCAGACTGAAGAAAAACTGCACTTGTAAACATGGATATTGTCAGTGCATACATGTAGAAGATAGCTGAACTCCTTAACTTCCAATACCCATCTTATGGAATTGATTAGATTTAATGTTTTGTAGTTTTGTGTTTTTAATTAGCATTAATTAAAACAAAAATGAACGTGTTGTTTAAAGACCCATATATCAACATGTATTAGTGTATTTAATATTTTGATTACTACTGTATAAGTCCTTATAGAAGTTAAGGTAAACATACAGCTAGAGATTGTTGTAGAAAACAAAAATGTGTGTGAAGAGTTGACCAAGTCTGACATTTTCCCAGACTGCAGTCAAACCAACGCAAAATACACAATAAATAACTTTCAGCTGTTTTCAACATTAAAAATATGGCCACTTCATTTTATATAATAAGGGATGAGATTTGGTAAGGTTGTATTGATACCAATGTCATTTTTATTTCTGCTCATAAATCTCAGTCTTTTTAATGACCTTATTGATTTTCTATGTGGAAGTGTACCTATACAGCTTCAAACATATCACTATCCAAAATTTAATCATGAGCTGCCTGGCAAATGTTTCAGCAACCAGACACACCAGCATGTTGCAGATTGTTCCACCCTTTAGACCGCTTCTGTTTCGTGTCTGTCTAAACATACACTCTTCTCTGTTACTTTCATTTGAGCTGACTGCCTCTTACATTGCATCATTTGCAAGGCAAGCTAAACTAAGCAGAGGGTGATGATTTAAATTTACAAGCATAAAGGCAAATAATAATAGTTCATCAAACAAGTTGGAACTGGATCTTAACTTGAAGTGGTTCTTAAGTCCCATCCCTACTTGAATATGACCTATTCAGTTTTGCCACCGTCCACACCAGAGTTAGGAAATAGAAAACCAATGCATTATTGGCTAAGATGATCCCATTTATTCTCCATAGTCAGTCATGATGGCTATGTAGTTTTAGCTAATGTTTTATTATTAGTGATAGGTGATACGGAAAAGTTTAAACCCTTTAAATCTGGACAATCATAGTAATATTGATAATAATAGTATAGGTGTGCTTAGTGTCCCTCTGGTGAAGTTAAAGACCCATGGCCAAAAATAGCTCTCCAACCGCCCACACTTAACTGCTACAGCCAAAAATAGACAATTGCGTTTGACACTTAACACCCGTGGCCGTCAATAATCATTTGCTAACAATGCTAATGCTGTCTGAAAAGCTGAATAGCTTGTTGGCTCTTCTTATGATTCAGTTTAGAAACTTTAATTCTTAATTTTTACCATCTATAATTGAGCTTTACCACAGAAAACTTCAAAAGCAACTGTCAACAGCTATAATGATAATACTTTGTATTTTAAATTTTTGATGATTTCATTTAGTTATTGCTTATGTCTGATTTTATTGGTTCAAAGTGTGTTGCAGCCTTGAGAAGAGTGTGCACGCTGTAAACATAAGACCTGCAGACCAGAGCGTGTAATTGTTTCTGTAAAGTCAGCTGAGACACAAGCCTAAAACTTTCATCAATGATCCATTAGAAAAAAATCTTAATCCAACAGAAGGTCAGACAGCTGCTCTGGTGTGCTTTCTTTTTCTCTTTCTCTGAATTAAAACTTTTCTGGGAATAAAAACTGACACTCTCAACACCCTCTAACATGTTTCCATCCAGTCATGCTCTGCTCCCCTCACTGAAGGACAGCTGTCAGTGAATTATATCATTTACTTCAGTCATACTGTGAGGAAACTCTAGCACACAGCAAACCTGCAGGGTAATTCAGCACTGAAGTGTGCTGGAACGTACAGCACAGAGGGGTCAGAGGTCACTGCTAACTAAGAGGAGAGTCATACTGTAAGACATTACACTGCTGTTATAGTCAATGTGTCCTGAGAATATAAGGTTTTTAAAAGTCTGCCGCCATCTCCATCAGTTTTATATACTTTTATGGCCAAGCAGTAATAATTGATCTTAAACTATCAAGTTATCCCTGACAACTTTAATAACTTACTATTATTGTGAGTTATTAATTAAAAGAGAAGAAGCCTGAAATACTGACACTGGTTCTCCAGGACATTTTGCGTTACATAAGGACTTTTTATTATTACAATGGATTTTAAAAACCCTGATTGCTGCTGAATTTGATTCTTAATTGCAGTTCATTGCATATTTAAAACAATATTGTCCTGCATTTCAAAAAAATGTTTTTTTGTCTACATGAAGCATTGTGTCTTGATTTAGGATTCAAATGAATGCAAAGGACTTCATTTTATGATCTTGGATCACAAACAATATTAGACCAGCACCATAGCTGCCCTAAATTAACAACACTGGTAAATTACCAAAATAATTTTCTATGTGTCTGTAAAGGTTAGGACACCAGCATGTAGAAGCTATTTAACCAAAATAATATTTTTAATACTAAAATATAATTATAAGTGTTAATCATACATTTTCAAATTTACTAGTTTGCAAACAAAAAAAAAGAAAAAGAAAAAGAAAGAGTTCATTATTTCTTGATTAAGATGCCAAATTATACTTGTTACCTTCCATTCCTGAACAGAAAAATTAGTTTAAGCTGTTTAATTATATGCTTGATTATTTTCTGACTTCTCAGAGAAGACCAGTGAGTGACCCAAATTTGGGTATAAAAATTGACTTCAGTTTAAAATTCCTAATTCCTGTTCAAAATGGATATCCAATAACAATAACACTTTTAGTTTTAAACAAGTTTTAAAGGACCTCTAAAGTATTTTTGTTTTCTTCTTTTTATCAGAGGTGGTACATGTTTTAGATGATTTTGTGGACAATTTTTGACAGTGGAGAGACAGCGGATGGGCTCAGAAAGGGGAGGTGAGTGGGCGAAAGCACACAGGAAATGAGCCTAGGGCTGGATTTGAACCTGAGCCGCCCACACAAGGCCAAAGCTTCAGTTCATGGTACATGCACAGTTGCTACCACTCTCACACCTGCACCCCTTTAGATTGATTATTTTAATTAGTGATGTTCCAGCGCAGAGGGAAACCAAGACTTAGAGGGATGCAGGTAGCTTCAAACTGTCTGTTATGGGAAATAAAGTGTTGAATGGAGACGTGCATGAACAAAATGATGAGAGTATATATACGGTGTGATAAAGTCCATGTAGATTGCTTTAATACGTTGCATTTTTTCACCTGGTTTGGTTAGCTTTCCCACGGTACTATGTCAGGTGGGTGGGGCATAGAACTATGGCAGACAGAATGAACCCCATGGACGATCCTGAGATCTTTCTGCTTTGGCAGACTGCTGATACATTCTAGTTTTTGACGGTCAAATAGTGTCATATCCCACACTCCTAATCAGAATGATGTGAAACAAATTCATCACAGACTTGTAGATGTTAATTTGTTAGGATGCTAACATTAGCCACAATATTTTTGATACTGTCTATAAACGTGACCTTAGATCACTTTCTGTTTTTGTATTTGGCCAAATTCAATCCACAATGTGGTGCTATTTTTTTGTTTGCTTCCCTTGTTTCTTTTGTCTATGATTTGGATCACTTTTACGCTCACAACAAACCAAACTCTGGAGAATTTAGGAGCAAATCTAGACCCCGTGTTCTCACCTTAAATCAAACAAAATTAATGAAAAAGTGAGCCAGAGTTTGTTTGGACTGGACGAAATGTATTAAGTGTGACAGTGGTTTTACTTCCTCTGTGTGAGCGACTCACTGTGTTACTTCTAAATCTGTTATTTAAGTATGTGAGTAAAGGATTTGTTAAAAAAACTTTTCTTTGTATGCCATTATTTTTTTGTTTGTACCATCTTTAGCTTAGGGTATTTTACATCCAGCTTATATTAATCCAACGTCCAAAGTGAAATAAAAAGAGGAATTTCTGTTTGATCTGAAGTGAAGAAATCAGCTAAAACCTGGAATAAAAGAGCTGTCATTTTTGCTGAATGTCCACTGATCCCAGACAGTTTGTTTTCACATGATGCAACTGGACATTCAAATGAGCAGCTGTGTCCCATTTTCCATCACAGTCAGAGCTCAATGTCACTTAGTTGAGCAGCCTCGAGCTGCTGCCACATTATGCTTAACTACAGCCTGCTAATAATAACATAGTATCTAAAATGTACAATTTAAAAAAAAATGATGAGTTATTCAGGACTTTAATCTCTTTGTGATTACAACTTCATGGATAACAGCTCTTTGTAATCAAAAAAAACATTTGAATAGATCAGCTATGAACTTGTAACACTGATCAACACTGACATCACATTCATGTCATCTATAATCTCAGAATTTGATGGAGAAATTGACTGACAAGAAATTAAACTATTAGTTGCCATCCTGATTACTTTAAAGTTAGTTATTTTTTATTATTTGTTAATCACCAAGTCAACTATCATAAAGTTAAGCAGAAACTATTTAGTAAAGCCAAACCATCATTTCAATCCAGCAAGAAGTCTGGGAATTACACATGGTGGTCTGAGAATGGCTGACAGATCCTTTTGAAATATTTCTTGGATAAAAATGATAAATAAGCATCACAGCCATTCTCTGCTTTAGCCAAATAAAAATAGTGCATCCACTTTTGTTCCATTGTCTATGATGTCCCAAGCTTTCCAAAGTTCCTTCAGAGCCAAACTTATGCACCATGTCTTCACAGTTTTTCCTGTTTCACAAAGAGATATTTTGTTCACCTCTTTGTGAAAGAGGAATCATCAATCACAGAGACCTCAGAGAGAAGCTCAAAGTTCAAATAACCACAGCAGAATGCCCCATGAGTCCAGACAGACCCCAGAATGAAGCGAAGATTTTGAGGAGTGATTTCTGTCCCTGTCTGTGGTCTTCATTCCTCCTCTGTCTATTCAGAGAGCCTCAGCTGTGAAACCAACACCAGCTCCACTTTTAGGCCTCCGGCTCTGCTTTCGGCCCCCCTGACAAATCCCAGCAGCCGTCTCGCCCTGCGGGGCCGCTGAGGGGCCGTAGATCTCCCCCTGAGAGATTTGCAAGTCTTTCTGAATTAACCACACATGACAGCTTATTACTTTATCCAGCCACATGTAACACAAAAATGTTGGCAATCATCATGAAATAGGAAGCAGGGGATAGAAGAGCAGAGAAAGAGAAGTTTGGGGTCCCAGAGCAGATTTAAGGACTGTTTTGTTGGTTTAAGTGGACAATGCTTCTCCTCTTCTGCCATGCAGCTATTTCAGTCATTTCATTGACAATAGAAATCACTCTTCAGAGACTCAAAAAATACATCAGTCAATGAGCTAACTGTCCAGTACAACTGACCAAAACAAACACGCATATCTTTCAACCCCAAAGTTGACAAATAATAGGACTATTTGGATAACCTGGTTTTCACAATAATACTTACATGTTTTGTTAATCTTACAAACATCATTATCAACATTTCAGAACAATGAATGCTATACTGTGGAAGTTAAGAACTACAGTTAGTTATCTAGCTGAAGCGGGGCACACACTACAAGATAATCTGCCAGATTTTTTGCTGAATCTCCTTCCCTACAAAAGTCCGCAAAGTCCTCGACATCTGGTGGCCCTGAAACATATCTTACATGGTCATCCTGTGGTGTGAGGTGTGTTTAGACTGACTTTATCCTCCCTGATCCTCACAGAGGAGGATTGGAGCCACCTAAACTTAAAATCATGAATATTACACATGATCAATATTTAGAATTAGAGGTGAAAAGCATCAAGATTCACTGAGCCTATCCTCTGTTTTGTCCCATGGAAACAAACCATTCCCAAACAGAAAGCAAGCTGTCTAAAGTAAAAAAGACATTTCCATCACAACAACAGAACCATGAAGCATAAAGATAGACTGATGTCAGAATCAGGGGAGCAACTTGTTGATTTATGGCATAAGTAGGAGTGCTATAACAACTCTTTGTTCTTTAAAACATAAACCAAAGTGAAAGGGGAAGAGCTCAACCAAAATTGTCACCAATATTGATGTCATTGAAAGTTAACAGCTAGCCACCTTTAGCTTGAATTCATTCTCATTGTACAAGAATGTATACTGTTGTGGTTGGTGAGTGAGTCTGTCGGTGTGTTGCTTGGTTATGTACACCATACACTATATAAACCAAACTTAACATCTGTTCTATTAGGGATGCTCGGATCAGGATTTTCTTGGCCGATACCGATCACCAATCACCTGTTTGTGAGATCGGATGATACAGATGCTGATCATGTTTCATCTGATTTTTTAACAGCTGGTCAAAAGGTTTGTTCAGCAAAGCAAAAAAAAAAAGATATCAAGGAACAATGCAAGTATCCTATAGTAAGGACTTCTGAATAACACAATCAAAAGACTCATTTATCACTTGTTTTTGTAATGTGAATAAACAAAATTATTGACCGACTGATCAACACTATTAATTAAATCTAACAGGAAAGACAGGGCAAAAAGTTTGATTAAAAAAAGGCAAAACACTTAGAAAATTCTAACTCTTGAACATAATGTGACTAATGCAATTATTACCTCCGCCAAGGAGGTTATGTTTTTGCCGGCGTTTATCTGTCTGTCTGTCTGTTTTCTAGTTTCATAATGTCAAGAAAACCCTCACCTCACTCAAAATCATTTATTTAAAGGATAAGTTCGGTTTCTACAGCTTTCACATAGTTTATAGAATGAAGTAGAACAATATACTCACCCAGAAGGCTTTCCTGATCCAAACAGTGCTTCGGGAGATATTTAGATCCAAAATCGAGCGGCGGACATCCGTATAAATGGTAGCAGACGGGGCATCTGTAGCGCCGCTCCTAAAACTGCATTAATGGTCCAAAAACTCATTAGTTTCACCAACATTTCATCATGGTCCGCTCGCGCTACTCCTCCACGACAGTCCGGTGTCACTCCATCCATGTTTTTGTGACTGTGCTGACCTCTGAACTGAAAAGTTTCTTGCAGTTGCGCGCGCATGCGCAGTACGGCTCACTGTATCAGCGCCGAGCAGTGGCTACACAATAACTTTCTTCTTCCAGTTTTGTGCAAAATGGACGAATATCTATCGGATGAAGATGTTGTGGACGAGAACTTTGAATATGATGGGTGTCCTTACAGTTTTGAGCCAGAGATTACAGATGAGGAGCTCATCGAAAGGAGGACGCGGAGGCAAGAAACTTTTCAGTTCAGAGGTTAGCACAGTCACAAAAACATGGGTGGAGTGACACCGGACTGTCGTGGAGGAGTAGCGCGAGCGGACCATGATGAAATGTTGGTGAAACTGCAGCGGCGCTATACATGCCCCGTCTGCTACCATTTATACGGATGTCCGCCGCTCGATTTTGGATCTAAATATCTCCCGAAGCACTGTTTGGATCAGGAAAGCCTTCTGGGTGAGTATATTGTTCTACTTCATTCTATAAACTATGTGAAAGCTGTAGAAACCGAACTTATCCTTTAAGGTGAAGCAAAAATACATTTAAAATCATGTTCTTAACTTCATTAAATACTCAATTTACTGAGTCAACCTAAAAGCATCACAATGTTTCATACTGGACCTCAAATGCATCACTAACTAGAAAAGCACTCAGAGAGCGCAGACCTCCACCAAGCAGCTTTCGGTCCACTTTGGCGAAAATGGTCCTATCTGGCAATGTTAAAGAATCCTTTAAAAAATTCCTGGATCCAGACGGTGATCCAGATCACCCCCAAAATTTAATCAGTTCTTCCATATCCCATTTCCGACAATTCCTGAAAATGTCATCCAAATCCGTTCAGAACTTTTCAAGTTATTTTGAACACAAACAAACAGACAGACAGACAGACAGATAAGCGCCGGCAAAAACATAACCTCCTTGGCGGAGGTAAATATATATGTGTTTTGGGGCAATTTTTAGCTTAGCGGATTAGATTTCTTTCTGTTGGAATCAGCGTGAGTTTCAGAAAAGACAGACACTGGATTCAGATTTTGGACTTAATGGACTGAAGACAAAGTTTTGGAGGCTCTGCTTCAGCTTATTTAAGAGGATGACAGAGCAGCAAAAGCAGCAGATGAGCGGATGGTGTCCATGAGTAAACATAAGGATAATCTACAGGAGATCAGTGGTAGGTATCAGTGTTTACAGTCATTAATTCCGATCAACTGATCATGTTTTTGGCAAAAATTGGCCGATATTCATCAATGAAGATACAACCGGGGCACCTTTTATTCTTATGTTTGGAGTAGGGCTGAACAATATTAGAAAAAAAGGCATTGCAAATTTTTCACTCCTGAAATAAATATTGTTTTTTTTCATGAACCTTAAAGATAAACGCTGTCTTTTTATGAGAAGTAAGTTTTCTGATAATCTATTTTCTCTTCCATTGCATACTGCAACCTCCTAAAATCATCTGTAATACATGTATATATACACAGAGGAGGCAGTGCAGCAACATGTTTCTTTGTAGACTTTACAGATAAACTTTGCAGTATTGCTCCTTGCAGTCTATAGTATTAAGCATTTAAGATGTTAAAAGGGAATTCTCTCTCAGCAGCCCTTCTAAAAGCTTGCAACTAGGACAGTTTTCTTCAAAATGTCTTTTTATTTAAAAATCCCACATTATGAGCATTTAAATAATTATGATGAAAGAAAGCTTAAGAACAAAACCAGCCTAAAGTCGCCATTTAACATGGTCACTCTTTAAAGCGTAACACTGCTGTATCTGTGACGAGCATCATCTTTAGCTCTGACATTTTTTGGAGCAGGAAACACAAAAACTTGGCATGCACAGTCGGCCATGCTCTAAGTAAGTCTACGGTTGATGATGTCGGATGGACTTTTACTGTAGATATTCAAGACACAAGACATTGGTTAGTTCTCACCAATAATTCACTACTGTCATGTGACTGACGTTGCTCATCCTGTGATGTGACTATTGCTGATTTGCACATTGCAGTTGCGATGTTAAAACAACATATGGTTCAGCCCCAGTGTGGAGTCCTTTACAGCTTCACTTTAAAAGAACTTAAACAAATCTTTAAGTATTTGCCAGGCTTAAAGAGAAGCAGCAACACCACCCACTGACCTCAATGTCGCCACCTCCAGGCTTCCATAAGTTTACATTACAGTTTAAAGCATACTGCAAGAGACTTTCAGAGTACTGTAAACTAATTACGTGAGTAGTTCTGGCTGTGTCCAACATAAGTATTGTAGAAAATTGTGAAAAACAATCAAATATATATGTTAGATATCTAACAATTTGCTGGCAACCATCCTTTTGAAGACAAAGAAAAGCTTCAAATATCACAAATTGGACTCTTTCATTTGTGTATTTGTTGAAGAGAAAAATCCACCAATTAAAGTCTGTCACACTTGCATTTATCACGGTCAACCATAAACTTTGAGACAATTAAACCAGGAAGCTAAAATGCAACTTATATTTTTGCATCACTTAATCACTGAAGTCTTCATTAAATGCTTCTCTGGGGTAATATCTATTTCTATACTGATATCATAGATAAAAATGGGACCACTGTAAATGAGGACACAGTTTGAACTCCCCTACAATCTCCCCCCTTGGACACTAAGATTACCTGACCTGTCACATAACAACAAGATGCCACACCCTGCTCTCCATTCATTCATTCAAGTAGAGTTATTTAAATTGACTTTGTCAAAAGTAAATTTTAACTTTTATCAAAGAAGATATCTGCCTAATTTGACGAAAATACAGAAGACTAAAGATTTTGTGGACTTGCATGACTTGATAGGGCAAAGAAGATCCCCACAATGGGTAGAATAAATGGTAATTTTACTTAAAAGTTTATAAAAAGCCATGAATCAATATGATCCTAATTGCTTAAAAAATTGTGTAAGCATGGCAAGCTCAAATTAGTGGGCCCCTTTGACAGCTAAACTTTAGAGATATAACAAGTTTTGTTCCCACGTCAGCCGTATCCTATCATCACTTCAGTTCTGGAAATGTGCCATTCTAGACAAACAGAAAGTCTAAATCCAAGGTAAGTGTCTTTTAGGTCACTCTTTAACAGCTTCTTACCCTGGAGATGGTCAAAGGCATGTTGAAGTCCTTCCCGCCCTGCAACCTGAAGCCCCATGGTCCGGGGCCAGGCAACGACACAGTGTAGACGCTCATTCTTCCACACAGTTAAAAAAGATCCTCCAAGATGGACAACAGTGACTAAACCAAAACTTTCAAAAGCCCACAGCTGCTGGAAGGATGGGATGGTGAGCCGGCAGTCAGTTACCTCTGAAAGGGGACAGAGAAAAGGTTATGAGACAGGTGAAATGATGGACCAACGCTAGTGGCGTGAAGGAGAAAAATAGCGAATCACGAACCAGAAACAGACGGAAAAGAAGAAGCTGAACAAGAAGACAGAAGAGGACTTGCCTGCTCAGAGGAGCTGAAGTGACAGCCTAAGAATAGCCAGAGATAGTCCTGTTGCATTGTGGGGGGTGGAGGGGTGAGGCAGGGTGAGGTAGGGTGAGGAAGGGCGCGGGGTGGGGGGGTGGGGGGGTGTACATATATGGCGTGAAAGGGGACACCCGGTATGCCAGGCTCGTCGTGATTCACCGCGGCTAATATAGACCTAGAAGATTCTTCTGTCCCCCACCATCCCTCCCTCTCTCTGCCCTCGTCACATTATGCCCAGGTTCTCCCTCTGATCCAATCAGGGGCGACGGCGGGAAACGTCTCATTATCTTCATGGTGATAAAGCTCAAACTAAAAGGCCACGAGTTAAGTGTCTCAGATAGCTGAAAGGTCAGCAGCAGATGGATCGTACAGCAAGGTCATAGGTTCAGTCAATGGGGTAGAGGTTTAAGTATTTCATATGAAGTCTATTTTTTTCTATGTTTTTATCAGTCCTTAGCATATTGACCTTTTAACCCTGAATAACTAATGTGAACAGAGATGATGATCCTCATAGATGGGAGTACAACGGCTAATTAGAGCATCCAAAAAAATGTAACAAATATCTGACATTTTTGAGATAACAATGTGTACTACAGTCTATCAAATGGCAGAAAATCTTGCCCCTTTGCCCTGTATCATGCAGTTAGGGTCCTGATCAAATTATAACTTTAATTAGGACTGAGTAAGAAGGAAATATTGGTGGTTTTAGCTCTAAACCCTCAGGTTATAACTAACATCTGGACTGAGACATTTTCATAAGTTGTCCAAACACATTAATTTGGATGAGGGGATATCATTTGTCCATCAAGTGAGTGCAATGGGCAGAAGCAAGACAAAGTACTTGAGTTTGTTAAGTCAAACTTTTCTAAAGACAAACATTTCAAATCTTTACTGAGTTTGGTTTCTTGTAAATTCATGACTTTGTAATTTCAATACTTTTGTTTTCTTCAATTAGCAGACACTTTTTTATTATTACTTTTAAGAGTTGCCTAAATACATCCTCTAAGGAACAAAATGTCCAAACAGAAATGGTAGATAAAATAACACAGTCTTCCACTATAAAGATTTTTGCCTTTCTGTCAATGCAAAATGTTGTTGGACATTTTCAGTATATCCACAAAACAGTGGCAAAGAGCACTAAAAACTGCAGTTCCACAACTGTCCACCTGAGGCTGGCTGCAGAAGCACAGGGAAGTGCATAAACAGCTCATGTTAAAATGAATAATTTTCACCAAGGCATTTCTGACACCATCTGCCTTATCTCGCAATGTAAACTATTCCTTTAAAAAAATCCTGCATCCACATCCAGACTCAGATCACCACCAAAATCAGTATTATTCTTTCTTGTGCCATGACCAGTATTTCCCAAAAATGTAAAAAAAATCTATTCAACGCTTTTCAAGATATCTCGCTAACATTCAAACAGATAGATGAACACAAGCAAAAACATGACTTCCTTGGTGGAGGTAATAACCATGTGTACTGCAGGACTGAACAAGAGGTCAGGAAGAAGGCTGGAGAATAAAAGGTTGAAGTCAAGTTAAACAATTCAGTCTTTGTAATTTCCAGAGTTTTGTGCCATGTTAAAGCAGTACAAGACTCTATGAAGTAACACCATATCGAAGGTGATAATAAAAATAACTTCTTGCTTACTATACTGCATATACTGAACCTAAGCCCTGTATCATGATATGCATCATAAAGCCAGCCAGTAAATAACAGACTAATGATACAGAGGGCACCTCATGTAACCCCACTTTAGCATGAACTGTAAACCAACCAGGTTTAAGAGCTTACATTAGTGCTGACAGAGGAGCACTGTAACAAGACAGCCTCAGACTGTATAGAAACAAATGTACAGCCGTTTAATAGTCTCTATGTGGGCAGGTGCGAACAACAGCAGGTGGGAATTCCCCTGAAAGGGCACACACACGGTCATACAGCTGATCTGTCAGTGTGTGTAAAGTTACAGCTTCAGAGGAACATCTGTTTGGTAGGAAAGTAAAGAATCATGCGTGTGATTTAACTACTGATGTTAACGTTGAAATCCAAATTCAGTGCTAAGAGTCTTGGATCTTTAATGACGTTCTTGTGAAAAAGTAAAAGGTCAAAGTAAGACTCCAAGTATGGCGGCAGGGGGAACAAACAGCTAAGCTACTGTAGGCAGCTTTGTAGAAGATGACAGGTCCACTCGCTAAAAGCTAAACACAGTAGGGGACAGAGTTTGCAGAGTGCCTCAAACCACAACAATGCGATGTAACAGGAGCACCTTTACCTGCAGGACAGTTTTTCTGAAATGTCATGGTCTCCAGCCCATAGTGTGGCATCGGCTTTACTGATAGTCTTGGAACAACGTGCCTGTGGATGTTTCCATGAACAAAGCAGCAAAATTTTATAGTGCTCTTTTTGCAGTGCTGATAATAGGAGACAAATGTTTTTAATTTCTGAGTGTGAGGGCTCTTTGGCTGGATTAATGAATTAGATCTATGGGAGAAATGTATTTTGTTGTGGTTGCTGGTTAAATTTGTACCTCGGTGTTGAGATGGCACACTGAGAAACAGTCAAATTTAACGAGGCACCTCTTGGTAAAAAGGTTTGTGGACCCCTGCTCTTGCTACAACTCCTTTTGCTCCCATAGATGGCTAAAGAGTCCATAGGCTTTGTCATTTTTGTGGGTATTTTGGTGATGTGCTGTATTTGAGTGCTTGATATAAATATCTTAAGTCTTTGAATACTCTTTATCACTGTGCTCTGAGGTCCTTACTCATCACTGTGAACTGTACATTAAATCTAGCCTTCTCTGAGTGTATGCAGGTATACACACTGGCTGATCCTGATTCATAAAGCTCTTCTTGGCTTAGTTTCTCCCTATTTGTGCACTTTTCTTCAGACAACTAAAAGACGCTAAGCCTTGCACTCCTATGATGTTCTTCATCCATTTGTTCCCTGTGTCAGAACTGAACTGGGGAAAAGAGTGTTCAGTTCTTGTTGCCCTCTCAGTATCGAACACTCTACAGACCGAGCTGAAACAGACAGAACTCATTTCATTTGGAGCCTTTTGCTCTCTCCTGATGGATAAACAGAGTTATACATAAGCTACTGCACTTTACTTGCAAGATACCTGCACCAAAAACTTATATTGTGTATTTAACTTATATTGTTAAGATTCCATGATGCAGTTTTTTTAATGAAGTGTGCTGTTGACCTCTAGGCAAGGTCACTCTTGTGAAAGAGATCTCAATGTTTATTTTTTATCTGGTTAAATAAAGGTTAAATGACAAATAATTATCAAATATGTCACAGCTCATTAACAAGCTTTCTTTAGAGATACATTTTTGTTTTTCTGCTTTTATTTAAGAGAGTGGGACATTGAGTAGTCTCAGGTAGTGTGAATAAAGAGTGGGAAGTATCCTGAAAATCCTCTGTATCTGATGTAGACAGACTTAACAGCATGGCTCTTGGTGTCCCTTCTTGAACTAGCTTTCAGTCAAATTTGACTTTCGCTGTCAAAATACAATCAGGTGATGGACTGATAATTCTCTTCAGGTAACATGACCTCCAACTGAAATCACAACACAACAGCCACAGTCACATTTGGTGTAGAGTTGCTGATTGACATGGTCATTATTAAACCTGTTTTCTGTTTTCTGGGCATAAAATTGCACAATTGTAAGGCTATTTGTTGTCCTTGACTGCAAAACATTGAGCCTCAAACCACTTCCTCATTCTTGAAAAAACTAAGCGGGGAAAGAGGTTCACCTGCTAAGTATACTCTTTTTAAAATGGTTTTCAGTCCCCTGGCATTGACTGACAGGCTGACCTCAGAGCAGTCTGAACTGTTCAGTGTGTGACCTCATCAGCTAAGTTTAGACACTCTGTCACAGAGAGGAATCTGATTCAGACGCTGTGACAATACTGCTGGAGGACAACCTCCCCAGGGGGCATTTAGTACATATCTTTTACATGTGAGTACTTTAAAATGAATTCTTATCTTGTGTCTTAAATATATTATCAAAGTGGAGTCTGTTTTGTGTAACAGCATCTTTGGAATTTGGGCCCGTGTCAACAGCCACTCTTTTTGTGCTCATTTTCAGTACAAAACCAACAGTTTGAAAAAAAGTTCAACTTTTGAAACAGCACTGCATTCATACATGCCACTTCTCCCTCACTGACAAATCAAAATCAAGAGGAGACGAGACGCTGATGCCTCAAATATTAACAACAATGGCAGAGAAGTAAGTGATAACACTTGTCTTTTTGAGGGAACAATTTTAGATTCAGATTCGGACTACTTTATTTACCTCAAATGGACAATTCAGTTCACAGCTGCAGCAGCTACAACAAATACAGCAGACCAACTGGGTCATCTGTTATTGAAGGTATCAAAATTTATCAATAAACACAGTAATAAGCACAGAATGACTTTAGATGTTTGCAGATATGCAACAAGTAAACATCAAAAACTGGACATTTAAAGGAACACTCCAACATTTTTTGTTTTCATGTCTTGCCTCACTCCTGAGTCCTTGACAAGCAGGTAGACACTAGGGCTGAACAATATATCGTTATCGTATCGATATTGAGATATGAACATTCAAGATATTAATATCGAAAAGCAACAATATAAACAATATAGATTTCCCCTGCGCTAAAACAGCACTTTCCACATTCTTTTGTATTATGATGTTTTTATTTTTCTGAAAATGCTTGGTTTTCACCGAACCCGTAGTCATATCGTATCGTATCGATATCGAGATATCTGGCATGAATATCGAGATATGAAATTTTGTCCATATCGTTCAGCCCTAGTAGACACCATTCTTTTGACTGTGCATCCAGTAACAAGTAGGGGTGTTTTTCACCTCCGATACGATACCAATATTGCAGCCTTGAGTATTGGCCAATACCGATATTGATCCGATACAATATCAGCAGGAATCATACATACTTTTATTACTTATTTTGTAGTACTGACTGTAAGAAAAGGCTTGATCAAGTGATATTACTCAAACAGAGAACAGTAGTCAGCAACAGTAGGTATGAGAAAAACTGACCCAATTGTTATTAACCAATGGGTTAAATACATTTTAACCTTAAACATAAGAATATACTACAATTAAATAAAATTAATTAAAAAATAAATTAGAAGACCCTGTAAAGTAACCTCAATAAATCCAATAAGAACTAAAACATACATTTTTAAATTGCAAAATGACCACTGTGTTTAACTTAAAAGTAAGCATATTCTACAACTGAATTAAATAAATAAAAAATAAATTAGATCGGACTGCTTATATTGGAGATTTTAGATGCAGGCCGATATAATCCGATATTTGTTTTTTTGCTGATATCAGACCGATATCCGATATCAATATCAGATCGGGACACCCCTAGTAACCAGGAAGAGATGAACAAAGATCGCCAACTGCTAGTTAGCTTAGCTCAAACTCTGGGAGTATATGGGTAATGCTTTGGCCTGCCTCTGCCTACAGTTATCTGACAACTCCAGATGGTCCTGTGCGCTTGTTGTATTTTTTTATTGACCGCATAATGTTACGTTATCTATTTTTAGACTAAGATGTCCAACAGCTGAAGGAATAAAGGGGTGAGAACATCAATTTGTTCTCCTTGGTGGGGTAAGATAGCGACAGCCAGAACGCAGTAAGGAAAAGTCCCAGAAGAATGTGGTCTGGTTGATCCCCCATCCTTTTTGCTTCTGAGCTCTCTTCGAGGAACCCAAGTCCTTAAGCAGGACTGCAGTATCTTAAAATTAATTGAAAATCAGTGTACAGAAATACACTGCATCGTGGTGGTACAGTTTTCTTTTGTAATTTAATAACTGGCAATACATATTGCTGTAAATAAAATTATGATGCAAGTCTTTCCAGATATCATGAAGCCCCTGCTGTATGATTCTGCCCAGTTTGTTGTCAGATGGTGATCATATCAAAAGCTGAAATGGTCACATCTACTGTCCTGTTATTAAGCTGTAAAGAAATTACACTGTAGAACATGGATCAACAACTACAGTTTTTTCTTGCTTTATGTGCTTTTATACAAATTGGAAAAATAATATATCAACCTATATTAGTTTAATTTTGTTTTTTTCGAAATCACATGTATCCTAGCCTCACTCCCTATTACCCACACAGCTGCCAGTCACATGAAGTTAAATAAAGATGTCATGGCTTCACGGTAAGGCTGTCATGTTTTCCATCACTGGGTTAAAATAAATTATCAGACTCCTGGTGGAATATTGGCTGATATTGGCTGACACTTGTCTGTCTGTAAAACAGATTAAACACAAAGTTGTTCCTGATTAACTTGTTCAAATTGCAAGTGTTTTTTGGGTAGTGTAAATACTTGTACAGTCAGAATGTCAAAAAAACTTAAAACAACAATAATGGCTGCCATGGGGGGGCCAGATGTGGTCCCTGGACAGGTGGCCGATGATCACGGTAGTAAATCACTGACAGTAAAAAAAAAAAGGCATTCAAAGGCAATGCCACTTGTGCATGTAATGTAGGGATGCAGAGATGATTTAGTTTTCAATTCATCAGATCATCATATTTTTGATTTATTGATTAATCATCAATAAGTGTTTTTTTCATTTGTGAGAACAGAAAACAGACAAACAACTTGAGCTGACTGCTCAATACTCCGCTAAATGGCCTGTGAGGGACGTGAATGGCTCTGCGCAACAGCCAGTGGCTAATAATCATGTGACACAATAAACTTGACAACCAAATTTCTTAAGAACATTTTAAATATCAATAATAATCTTCTTATTAATTCATTGATGCAGCTCTACTGTAATGAGTTACAAAGATTTTTTGCCTCTTACTCTAGAGGCAATGCTACCTTTCACTCTTGGTTGAATGGTTCAACACAGAGAAACATGCCAGTAATTCTGAATCATGGTATCATATTCATGCCCTCCAGAGGACGAACCCTTCAGAATTTAATGATGTTACAGATTTGGAGTCTGTCGCTGTTCGTAGTTCAAGTTAAGAAAACAAACTGAGTCAGTTAGATGGCATGTTGTGAGTCATATTCACAGCTAACGGCTACACGAGTAGGGTGTTAAATAGTGAAATGATGTGTGTGTGTGTGTGCTTGTGCTTGTGCTTGTTGTGTGTGTGTGTTTGATGAGAGGAGGAGGTAAAGTGATAGCGGATCTCTCTCTCTCTCTCTATTAACAACATCACTGACCCCAGAGCAGTTGTGAATAGTTTGTCATTTTAAGCAGCTTCTTAATAGAGCTGCCATGCAAAATTAAAGGTCAGTTCAGTTAACCATGTTAATCAAACACACAAACACTCACACATACACACACAGGATCACAAACAAGTAGATACATAATACTGTGTTTGTGAAGCAGTGTTATCTACATGTTAGCAGGTTAAAAATGGTTAAATGAAGGTACAGTTTATGTCAGACGGACCTGATTTCTCTGATTTTAGTCTTACCACAACATTAAAATCACAGTAATTACCTAGAGCAGATGTGTCAGCGGGCGACCCGGGGGCCACATGCTGCACTCCTCTTTACTCAACGCGGCAATGCTTTCAAATTAAAAAAATGCAACCATCAAGATCTAAAATCTGCCCTGACGTAGTTTTGTCTGATTTTGCTGTTGTGACAGCATAGGTAGAATGTATTTCAACATGGCAAAAAGAAAATATTTCCAAGTCAGTCTTTAATTATACATTTTATTTTATCTTTTGAGGAATCAGTGCAGTCAGTGCTTTTGAGGGAAAAAGTGAGATGAATGAACTGGAATACATTTTTCATTTAATTAAAATAGAATTATTACATTTTTACTAATAAATTAATATTTAGGTGTAAATAGCTGTAAGCAACTCAGGTTTTTACAACCACTACCTTAGCCAGGTTAGCTTTGTAAAACGAACTGAACTCTCAGACTAATTTACTCATTATAGAAAATTACAAAACATAAAACAATCCACAGTAAAAAAATATATACTAGCTCACTGAACTAGAAAAAATGCATTTAATCTACTACAATTGTGTATTTAGCTTAGTAACTTTAGCTGCACTGTTTGGTTTAAGCTTGAAAATAAAAATATAAATTCAAATAAATGTCAGATATTCTTTCAGATATTTTTTTTTAACTTTGAGGCATTTTGATCACCTTATTTATAATATCCATTTATTTGTAACGATTGGCCGTCTGGAACTGATAGTAGCAATGATGTGGCCCTTATGGAAACAATACCTGCCCATCCCCGGCCTACAGGGTAGACTGATTTATTTTCTTTCACATTTTAAAAAATCCTCATGCTTGAGTGAAATCAATTTGTGTCAGTGATCTTTGAACAAATACAACCAGCACAAACTCCATCCGATGCCATTTTTACAGCCCTCCTGTTGGGCCAGACTGCACCTCTTTTCCACATAAACACCAGAACAAAACTCCATCATCATAAAGCCTTCAGACATCTGTACTGATTACACAGTGGCTTTAAAGTATTGTTAACTTACGGTGTGGGTGGGGTTGCATAAAAACAGCACAGCACAGCAGTGACAGGCTGGCAGCTCTGACTGAAGCAGCATAACCTGCAGCCTGCACACACACACCTGGCTGACACACACACTCTGTAACCACAATGTTCTGTTCTCTGATGGTGGTATCAGACGGCCTTTTGTGGAAACGAGAAATGAGAAAAATCACAGCTTATGTGACCAACATCAAGCATCCAGCATCAGAGTTATTACCTCTGCCAAGGAGGTTATGTTTTGCCAGTGTATGTCTGTTTGTTTGTCCATTTGTTTGTCTGTTTGTTTGTTAGCAAGATTAAGCAAAAACTACTGGATGGATTTTGCTAAAATTTCCAGGAGATGTTGGTAATGGCCCAACTTAAAAATTATTAGATTTTGGTGGTGATCCAGATAACTGCCATTAGCGGACAATCGTTTTTGCTCAATAACTGTCTAACTAATAATGATATCAACATGATTCAGAGTGCTAGGTGTGGGTTTTCAGGGTCAAGGAATCATATTATTATGATAACTTTATCATGGAACTATTACTGATAGATGTAACAGCAATATGTAAGCTAACCTTGGTGGGGGTTTGCGCTCTCTGAGTGCTTTCTGTGGATGTTGCAATCTGATGCTGTAATACCTTGACCTTGGAGTTCACCTCTAATCTCTTTGGAAGTTGTTCTGGACTCTTTGGTTACCATTCGTATTATCTATCTCTTCAATTTGTCATCAATTTCCCCTTGCGGTCACATCCAGGGAGGTTGGCTACAGTCCTGTGGACCTTAAACTTCTGAATAATATGTGCAACTGTAGTCACAGGAACATCAAGCTGCATGGAGATGGTCTTATAGCCTTTACCTTTAACATGCTGGTCTATAATTTCTTTCTAGTCTCCTGAGACAACTCTCTCCTTAGCTTTCTGTGGTCCATGTTCAGTGTGGTACACACCACGATATCAAACAGCACAGTGACTACTTTTCACCCTTTAAATAGGCAGACTGACTGATTACAAGCTGGAAGACACCTGTGATGCCAGTTACAGGACACACCTTAGTTTAACATGTCCCTATGGTCAAATCATTTTCAATCATTTCTAGGGTACCATCATTTATGTCCAGGCCAGTTTCATTGTTTTGTTTTTTAAAATGATTCTGCTGAACCACCATTCAAAAGCAATGTCTGATTTTCATTCGTTAATTTTCAGTAAATTTTTATTTATTATTACTTTTGTCAGTTTCAAGTTATTTCAGTGACCATTGTGGATTTTTCTTTTTTTAACGAAAGGGTACCAACAATTTTGTCCACATGTGTAGTTAAAGGCACTGTGGGTACAAGTGTGCCTACATTTTCATTAGGGATGCACATCAGTATCTGTTCAACATTTGTACTGGCAGACATCAGCCCTTTTTACAAACATCTGCCATCAACATCCATCTTGCCAAGCTCCAGTTTACACATGTTGCGAGAGGCTCAATCAGAGTTCTTTAGAGCAGGAGGAGGTGGGAGCTACGAGCAAGGTGACAGCAGGATGTGAATGCTCATACAGAGATTAGCATAGATGCTAACAGTTTCAGTAGCAGTTTTATCAGATCTGGACTGCATTTCTTTACTAAATGAAGAACAAACAACAATGAAAGCACATCTTGATATGAAGAATATTGTCACTCTATGCCTGACATTTTTGGGAATAGTTTATTCTACAAAGGGGCTTGTGTTTTGCATAATATGACCATCAAATCACCCTCTGGATATGCTTTTGAAAGGTTCTGCCCAAACACTCTCTATGGGCTGTTGCCTGGATGCACTAATGAAATATATTGAACAGTTCATCTGATGTGTCAGGTTACCAAAAACACCGACAGGGGGAAAAAAATGCAGAGAGTGCTTAAAGAAGATCTGCGCCCACCACATGCAGCCAAATATAGTTGGTGGAAAAAGTTTCAACTTTCTTTTGCCCTAAAAAATGCTGGAAAAGAGTATCATGCAGAGGCGGAGTAAAACACCTGGCAGGTGTGCAGATACATGCGGACTGGGGGCGATTTTCTAGTGACGCATCCTGGTGTGTCCTCCCCCATACTGCTAATTCAGAGTGGATGTTTTTTTCTGTTGCAGCAGAAATGAAAAGTTGGACAAACTGATCTGTTTTCATTATCAAACATGAGAGAAAATAAAGGCTCTGTGGGAAATTAACATCAAAAGAAGTAATCAGAATAATAAATGAAATTGTAATCAGCATCTATACAGGCTGAATTATTATGCACATCAGTATCTGCCCTGATTTACACAATCACTTCATCACTTCTGTTGTCTGACGCTGATTTAGTGGAGGAGGTGACAAGTATTTAAATAAAAACAGACATAATATTTTTTGATGTACTCTTTAACTTTAACACCAGCATTGATTTCAGTCTGCTTCTTGGGCAGATACAGTAAACACGTTCAGATCCTGAGTGTTTATTGAAGAACTTCCCATCTCCTCAAACTATTTAGTGCAATTTTAAAGACAAGCTTAGAGTTTACATTTTAAAGGGAAAAGTTTAAATCCATTTACTATTGTAAAATGTTACTAATACAGAAAAGCTTCACTTATTTGAGTCTTATTTGTACATACAAAATATTAAAGAAAATTGTTAAAATTATGAATCAGGTTTGGTATGAATAAATCTAAAGGTTTACAAGGCCATATCACTCAGGCCTTCTCATTCAGCCCATAAATTAATATTTATTTCTAAGTTGAACTAATATACAACCTGGTTTGCATGTACTGTAACTCATTTTATTGCTATTCTAAGAAATGTCAATGATTTGTTTTGCTAGTTTTTTAATATTTTTCCTTATTTATTTAGGGAGAGGATAGACTTGCATGTAGCCTGTTTCAGTTTATAAACAAGTTTAGAAAAATATATAACGTATGTATATATATACATTTTCTATGAAAGCTACATTCCTGCCCTCCTAGCTCATATACACCAATTACAGACGTAATTATACACCAGACAGACCTTTATTGGACGCTGCACATTACCACTGCCAAAATTCACTGCTTTACAGATGTCTGTCATCTACAGTGGGATGTTCAACTGGAATATTCTACCATTACATTTAATCCACACAACTAGTAAGATGAGTTTTGAAAAGAAATTAAATTATTTTGGTTTGTTGGTAGCATGGTGTATGGATGTAAGTTTAGCAATTAACTTGGACAATGAAATGGTCCAGTACCTTGAAGTAATGACAATCAAAACGCACTTTCAACAAGAATACCAAACATTACATACTGAATCAATAAATGTAATTTTTAATGGCTATTTTTCATAATAGAAGTAAGACAGCTTTAAACAAAAAGTTTTAAGACGGACTACTTTAACCATCTACATTTGTAGTCATGATACTGTGAATTTTTAAAACTACTGATTTATGATGTTTTTTCTATGTTTATGTTTTTCATTATTCACTTTCTGATATTTGTGTATTTGATTCATCTGCATGCATGTTAAATACTGTTTTTCTGTGTGGACCGCAGGAAGAGTAGTTGTTATAGTGTTGACAACTTCTGGGGATAAACTTTAAAAATATACATATATAGATATATATGTATATACACACACACACACATACATATATATATATATATATATATATATATATATATATATATATATATATATATATATACACACGTAGCACTTTGCCTTGCTT
Source organism: Cetoscarus ocellatus (assembly GCA_037902135.1). NCBI lineage: Eukaryota > Metazoa > Chordata > Actinopteri > Labriformes > Labridae > Cetoscarus > Cetoscarus ocellatus. The sequence goes on from JBAMNC010000040.1 coordinate 2,317,340, forward strand.
TAGGCCTCTGTCAGGGTAAGCGTGTATCAAAATGCCATAGCCGTTTCTTTTCCTCTACGGTTGCTGACTATCACCATTACTCTGATGAGTAAAAGCGGGCTGTTGTGTTGTTGGATGTGTTCACCTCTTATCTCAGGTGATGAGCAGACAGACACCGCCCACCTGCTTCTGCAGCTTCCAGCACTCTGCTCCGCCCAGCTGGGCCGCTATGTGCACCGAACTAAACGCACACTCTGAAATAAAGATGAACAGAATAAGAGACGGTTAAAAGATGTTTGTCTCGTTCAGGCCCTCGGAGGAGCAGCTACACTCGCTCCCTCAGCAGCTCCTCAGGCGGGTGGAAGTTGTTAAAGTGAAGCGGGCCCACGTAGCTGTGGCCCGGGCGTCCGGTGTAACCTGTTGCCGGTGCTGGTGTAGTTGGTGAAAGAGTGACCGAGTTAACTGGCAACCTGCAGCCAAACGTGTGCGTGGTGGTCGTGGTAACAACTGTTGGAGAAGAGAAGCGCCATGGCGACGACTGAGTTATTCTATTGTCATAATAATGTCAAAATACTAATTAGATGCAGTGAATAAGACGTCTTTGTTGGGACACTTTCTGTCTTCACAGTTTGCTGTTGCTACGACAACAACAGACCACAGAAAGTCGCCAGTTGACACGGTCACCCTTTTAACCGTTACACCGGCTGAAGAGGCGCCTGGAAGAAGAAGTCAGGACCAACAGAGACACAAGTGGCTGTAACAGGTGAAACCGTCTGAGAGTGAGTACCTGCTGCTGCTCCGGGAGCTCCGTCAACCCAAACACACCGACCGGGACCGCCTGCGCTGGTCCGGGAATCCGGCACCGGTGCCCGGGCCGGGCAGAGAGCAGGAGGCCGTGGGGAGGAGGAGGAGGTGTTTACGGTGGATTTTCATTAGCGGGGCTTTTATTTAAAGAGGCAGGAGTCAACGCGCTGTAATCACTGAAGGCTGGTTCATATCTAACGAGGTCTATCTACATACATACAACTGAGATAAAGGACCAAAGCTGTAAGCCCATTCCTGCTTTAAAAAGGGGAAAGAAATATGAAATGATGGAAAAAAGATATATTAGTCGCACTTACGAGATAAAGAGTCTTACTTTCAAGTCATAATTGTGAGATTAAAACTAGAAAATATTTCTAAAAAGTCATTTTATTAGATAAAATTTCAATTCTGACATATAACATCTTAATTAAGAGATATTACGTCGATATTATGAAATTCAAAGTCAGAATTAAGAGGGAGAAAGTCAATGTTATGTCAAAAATATAAGTCATGTAACAAGTCATTAGGAGATATAAATGTTAAAGTATGGGGTAAAAAATTGCCAGAAAAGTGAGAAATAAAGGTATGATTATGATTTAAAGTCAGAATTATGAGATATAGATATGAGATATAAAAAAAAGGTCATAGTTCTGAGATTAAAGGCAATATTATGTAGAAATATAGAAATAAAGGCTTCAAACTCATGATTATGAGGGGAAAAGTAAAATTGTGAGAAATAAGTCATACCTATGAGAAAAGAAATATAGTTATGCAACAAAATGTCAGAATTATGTGATAAAAAGTCGAAATTATGGGATAAAAGTCATTATGGGGAAAAGAGATTATAACATGAAAAGTCATTATTATCAGAATTAGGAATTAGGTCATAAATATGAGATCAAAAATTTAAAAATTAGGAGATAAAAAAGTTAAAATTATGAGATGAAAGTCATAATTTTGAGAAAAAAAGATTATTACATGATACATCATTATTATAAAATAAAAAATCAAGTCAGAAATATGAGATCAAAAGTTAAAAATAAAATATAAGGAGTCAAATTTATAGGATTAAAAGTCAAAATTAAGAGATTAAAAGTCATACAATGAGACATTTTCCAGTGTAAGCTCCAGTGGAAAACTGGACTGTCATTTCATACAGAACTACTTTAAAAATGGATTCATAACTAAACATTAATGCTAAAATTAATTCCCCTTAAACTTTATTTCTTAATTATTTCATAAAGGAGGTCAAAGATCAAGAAAAGCAGCTTTGTAGTCATCTTTTCCTGAGAATTTTATATCTCAAGAATACTTTGAAGATTTCCCTCAAACTGTGTACAAATGTCTGCTTTAATACAAGGATTAAGTATTTAGATGCTGAAGGCCACATGACAAAGGTCAAGGTCATAGGTCACTAGCCATCTTTTTAGAGTGGAGTGCAATATTCCATGAAGATATAAAGGGCATTTCATCCAATTTTGCACTTTACTCAAGGACGACATGATTGGAAATTCAAGGTCATAGGTCATAAAGTAAGGTCAAAGACTTGGCCCCATCTGCAGTAATGTAAAGCCTTAGCCTCTGTGCAACTTCATTACTGACAGAGGCAGAGCTAATCAAAACCATTGTGGCTTATGTGGTTATTAAAATGAATGTCAAACAACCTCACTTTAAAAATGCTGAACTATCCCATAATGTTCAGGTTCACCCCAAAGTATGACATTTTTGACGGATTGCTCGATAAGAGCCGGCTCACTTCAATTCGTTTGAAGGCCCTGGTAATTCACACAGGTGTCGGTGAAAAAGCCCTCGATAAGACCTCTTTTTATTATCGTGTGGGTGTGGTGGAGGTTCTTTGACAGGCAGCCCCACATCCCTGTGACATTTGCAGAGCCTGGATTTGTGGGTGGACTTGTGGACCTGTCATCTGTTCAAGTGTACCTCACAAATTGTGACATAATCTCTCTACATAACTGCGCCTGTTTTCATCCTCTCCTTTGTCTGACTAATATCAGTGATTAAAGTAACGTGTGTGTGTGTCCAGGGTCTTTAACATAATTTGACTGAAACAATGATAAAACAGAAAGGGGGTGCGTTCTTTAAAGGGCTTTTGCACAAGCATGTGTGTGTAAGCCCATTTTATTAGAATTATACCAGTGAAAAGAATTTACTTCGTTGTTTCCATCATTCTTTTTCATGTAGGTCCTGAGATGCTCGACTCTTCTGAGGCAAAACTGGGGTGGCTCCAAGGAAAAAAGGTTGTGAACCACTGATCTAAAGTGATGTAAGTTAGTTAATCACAGGGTCATTGTACAACACTACAGTCTTGCTAATGGCTCAGTTATCACTAAATGGCTGCAACAGTCCCTCAGTGTGCATTTCCACTGCACCACCGTCTCTGCTCTGATAATCAAAAACAATAAACTTCTGCTATAAACCGCGCCATTCACTGTGAGGTTTGGGTTATAAGCTGTACACTGTCCTCAAATAACTTGCAGATGGGGGTCAAACAAAATGCTAATATCCCTGAACAATGAAATAGTTACTGAAGGGGTTTATTCTGGCTGCAGAACGACTGACTTTCTCAATCAAAATGATTCTCCGTAAACTGAATCTCAATGTCTATTTGGAGACTTGATGTCTCTGAACCCCATCAGTCACACATCTCAGACATCCAAACAATAATAAAGTATTTTATTCTTCTCCTGTGATGGTTTCAGCCTCAAACTCACAGAGGTTTCCTCTCTCTTCACTGCATTAAGCCCCTCCATTTTGTAAATACTGTGATTAACTGTGAGTGTTTAGGGGCATTGTATTCAAATGTTTTCAGCCTCCGCATTTATCATCAGACAGTCGTTTGTACACTGCAATAGATACATGTGTCATAAATCACACTTGTGAGCTGGTGTCAGATGTATTCTACACCAAAATTTGCCAGTTTCTAGTTAAGATTAAAAAATGTGGGCCATTATGTTTTTGGGTTATGAATATGGTTGTGTCCATACATGTCAAGGCCTTGTGGATGTAGTATCTAAAAATGCAGCACAGTTCTTGTTTAGCTTAGCAACAAGACAGAAAAGGGTATAGCTAACCTCACAGTCTGCAGTCTACAAGAGTAACACTTTTGGTCTTCACAGTTAAACCATTTAAATTTCTTATCTCTTTGTTTAATGCAATTTGCCTTTAAAGTCAAACAAAAACGTTCATTGCTGCGTAGGTTCAAGGTTTCAACAGCACATGATGAAAAACAATGTTCCACAATAGTTACAGTGAATAGAAGATATTTATTTATAAAAATAAATAAAAGAAACACTGAAGTAACAAATCTACAATAAATCATCTTCCTTTTGCAAACATCAGTCTTTCTGAACACTTTGATACACGAGGATTAATGAAACAAACATCAGCAAATACCTATTACCTATTGTTCAACACAGAGCAGAAATGTATTGAGTTTGACTGGCACACTTCTTCAGATTAAATGCATTTTAATGTCAAAGGCAAAAACAAACAAGGAAATAGAAAAAATATTGTCATTGCATCTTAAAAGATGTTATGAAGTTTTCCTAGAGATCCAGGTCAACCTGTAGATTCAGGTTGGTTAATAGTCAGAACAGGGATGGGAAACTCTGCTTACCAAGAGGTCTATGCTAATTTTGGCCTCACTGCCAGAAGGCCAAATGGTTGAAATAAATCAACCTTTCAACCTAATGTTTTCTACATATAATTTGACAGAAGGAAGAATTACTGAATTTAGTGCAAGTGATTTATGATTTAATGATCTTAACAGAACTCAGTTTAAACTTTTTCAGTTCAAGTTACAGAGCATCTACCTGTTATTAAAGCATTTCACACACATATACATTTTTATTTTCACAAATGTCTTTAATAATGCATAAAAAGGAGTTGTACAGAAACAGTAACTGTCACTTATAGCCCTGTTTGTTTAGAAAAAAATGCTATTTTTATGTTATCAAGGCAGATTTTGTAAAGTTATGTATAAATATATATACAGTGCTTCACAAATTTATTAGACCAACACCCACTGTAAGATGTCTGCCACAGCTGCCCTTAATCAACAACATTGGTAATTACCAAAATTATTTTTATGTGTCTGAAAAGGTTAATACACAAGTACGTAGAAGCTCTTTAACTGAAATGACATTTTTTTACGTTAAAATTTAGATATTATGGTTATCCAAGAATTTTCAAATTTACTGTATTACAAATATTGAATTGAAATTGAAATTCTTATTTCCTGTTCAAAACATATAACAGTAAAATGTTTAGTTTAAAACAAGTTTTTAAAGGTTTCGTTCCTGTTTTATGACAGCTGGTCTGGTAAATTTGTTAAGGACTGTATATGTATTTTAAATCGACTTGAGAGACACATACTGGGGCTGCACATGGCCCCCAGTTGCCCCAAGATTAAAATAGCAACATTATGTCTCACCTTTTAATGCTTTATTTTATCAACCAAAACCAGACAGAGCTGTAGGTGCAGCCTGTATGACTTCTCTCAGTTCAGCATGAGGTCGGTTTACAAAAGTTTTTTGTTTTTTTAACTGAAGTTTGATTTTAGCCTTCTGCAGCACAGAACTCGTTATCATAGCCTCCTGTAGCCTGCCTGCCCTCTCACATCTGAGCGTTTCCAAGGGGAGGGAAAAAGAGCTGCATCTGATCCTCCACAGAGACACAAATTAAGTTTAATTCGGAATGGTCATTTTCATTCGGAATTAGGTGTTTACAAGGTAGTTTTTAATCTTTATTAAAGAGGATTTAAGTTTTATTCTGAATAAAAGGGGAATTGCTCACAATAAAAGTGGTTTGATTCAATTTTGTCCAACTTTTGTTAGGCAGGCTAAAAGCTTATCTATGAACAGATGTTGCAAAAAGTTTTCAGTTTTTACTTAAGCTAATGGTTGGCTGAAACATAAGCTCGGATTCACTTGGGCTGTTTTACCTTCTAATTTATAGTTTTAATTTTTTTAAAGTCTGATATCATTTTACTTTAGTATAGCTGATAGAAACTTCCCAAGAAAAGCAAGAGAAAAAGTTCTTATATAGTGTATGATTAAACATGAGCATCGAGGACTCTTGAGAAAAGTACAGTGTAAAAATGCTTTAAGTGGTCAGAAAGACTAGAAAAGCTCAAGTCCACAAAAACTTCACACAAACCAACAGATCAGATTGGCTTATCAAGCGCTGCGTTACAATCACAAAATGTCCCTTTAACCCCCCTTACAAACACAAACAACATATTTCCACTACACTACCCTTTAGCAACTTATACATTTAAAATATGCAATCCAAAAAATGAAAGGAAGAAACACAAACAGAGAGAAGAACAAAAAGCAACAACACCTCAAAGCAGGAAATCTTTGAAAACATTTGAAAAATGATGTTTCTTCTAAAAGTGCTTTTGCAGGCCTCAGAACTTTTATTGTTGGATTCGGTCAAATAAAATAGTCCTGTTAGTTCATGAACATCACTATCATGTGAAAATGTTATTAAAATATAAAAATAATGGAGACTGATCTTCACCTCTGCACAGATCAGAGATGCTGTTGGTCTGGAATGTGTTTAGCTTAGCTCAGCATAAAGACTGGAAGCAGGGAAATACATCAAGCTTTGTCACTTAAATGTAAAATAAACTCATCTCAAATGACATTCAGATTATTTTACGCAGTTCCTTTCAGAACAATATCTTTTCACTTATAGCTTGATTGTAATTCTAAAACAAAAACTGTATTCATAAAAACAAACAAACAAAAGCAACAGCAACCAACAACTTAATCACATTGCATCAGATTTTTTGTTTGCTTTTTTAACACCGTAGTGTAACCTGTTTTGTTTAGTCACATCTTCCAAAAGCCCCTTTCACACATGCACTGATCTCCTGAAAATGTCTAGAAAGTGACAGGGTCAGCTGCTAGTTATAACAAATGTCCAAATATCCAAAAAGGGAAAGTTTGGAGAAAGGTAGGAGCTGATTGTCTGAACAAGTTCAGGAAAATATGTCAAAGCTACATTCAGGCTACTCAGCCCATGAGATTAGGGCAACACAAGCCTGGAATACTGTAGATTTTGACTGGATAGTTTATTGTTTATTGTTGGATAAAATTATTTACACACAAAGAAACCCCCCAAAATGTTCCTGATTTTACCTGGCTGAGCTGTACACACAAATGCAAATAAGACATTTTTTCATGTAGACTTTCAAGAGTAGTGCAGAGATGTTGCATTTTTGTAGGCCACAGTGGGAGTTAGCATCGCGCTGGTTCTCTCGACTGAAAAGCCTATGGGATTCTTCACTGCCTTCTTGGATCATTGCTGATAGTAAGGTCTATAGCAAACCAAAAATTAAGAAATTGCCATGTTTGGTTTAATGTGACGATCCCCACAAACAAATCTAAATTTTGTGGTTTTCGATTTTGCATAGATGGCATACGTAAAAAGATATTATTAAGCTACTATTAGGTTAGAACTACTACATTTAACTTTTAAATCTTGTGTGCTTTCATCAAGAACCTTATTCCAGGTATTTGTGTTATTTATCAGGTATGTATCCATGAAGCTATTCTAAAATCCCATTAACTTTCGACCTTGGGTACCAGGAAGTCGTAAATGCTAACTTAGGGCCCATTTACATGACAACGTTGCCAACCTTTCCAGTGAAGACAAACTTGTTACAAACAACAATGGTGAGTGCGTCTCCATTGTTTAGAGTATTGCTGCTCAAATCCACATTTTGTTTGAGGAGCAATAACAAACCTACTACAGTTAGCGGCACACATGTTGCTCGGTAATCGGCCACAGCTGTTGTTGTTCCTAAGTGCACATGCAACCTTTATCTGAAAAAGTGCTGTGCATGTGCCACGCGAACACGAAAACCTTTTCAAAACTTTTTGCTCTGGACCCTGGCTTCAAAGGTTGCTGATTCAGGCACTCAAGACACCGCTCTTGTGTAATCAGAAACTCTCCGTTTTCGGCCGTTTTTGTTGTTGTATAAACTGGCCCAAACTTCTTTGTTTTTGGACTCATTCCTGCATCACTCTATTTCCCTTCTGGCCCTCTAGTAGCCCCCCACCATGGCAACCCTCCACTGACTGACACACAATCTGCAGGTAAACTCCCTGCTGAGCAAATCTGAGAACTTTAGGCAGGTAACCCTGTCATCTTCTTGGAAATTTCCGAGTTGCATGTGTTAAAAGGGCTTCAGAATAATAACCCCCATTCAGACAGACATGAAGAAAGATGCTTAAATTTTCCTCAGTTTCTGTATTCTCCTGGAAATCTGGTTGAATCATACAGTCCGTGCTTTAAGAGAACAGGGAGTTAAAGAATCTCTTAAGCCTGTCCTTATATTGTTGGTGTCTTATATTTATTGAATCAGTCAATATATGTAAGTCTTATACTGTGTTGCCAGATGAAGAGAGATGTTTTGTGAATTGTAAGTTTGAAGGCCTTTTTGTGTTCAAATGTAAGGTTTGGTGCTGTGTCTCAAGCTAACCAGTAAGAGTTTTCCCCTGTCACACAGCTCTACAGATGATTTGGCTGAAAAAAGTCAAAGACAAATACTCAAAAATAACAAACAACAAAAACACAAACAGGGAACCACAAGTTTAGGTAGGAAAATCACACAGTGCATCAAAACACAAAACATCTTCACACAACCAGCCATCACATGTAGAAATTTTCTGTCAGAGAAAATGTTTGCAACGGAGCTTAAAGACCTTCACCTGCCTCTCAGGAAATCACCTGAAATGAATAAAACAACCATAAGACACATTTTTGAACCTTGTCTCTGTTTGCATCGACCTGACTTTAGAAAAAGAATCAGGAGTGATGCTCCGTCTTCAGATACTCATTTGACCTCAGTGTACAGGACGCCTGATGTTACACTTTGTTGTGTTTCTATTCAATAAGTAATCTGTACACAGCGATTATACAACAGCACAAGTGTTTTTACTTCATTTGGATGTTTGCACCTCTTCTCTGGACTATGTGGCCCATGTTAAAGGTGCAGCAGATTTTAACTGTAAAACTTGGGCTGTGTCCAAAATCACATAACTACCTGAGGCTGGATACTCTGTGAATGATTTTAGGCTAGTCAACTTCAATAATCAGGCCTGTGTGCTTGTTGGTTAGTTTGGTAGTTCAGTACTTCTGAAGTTGTGTTGTATCAGGTATTTGACAATAGTGAAGTGGCTCAAAGGGCTAAAAGCAGCGCTGTACCTTCAAGGAGCACAAGCTCAGACTACCGGTAAGGTACACTGCTGTTGGTGTGTACAGTTAATTTGAGTCACAGAACTATGTTGTGTGGAATGTACGATTGGGCATAAAAATTTTAGGGTGCTTTATTTTTCCTCCAGGAAGTCTCTGTGTTTGCACTACTTTTATGATGTGTTCTTACGCCCACTGAATCTCCTTCTGAAGAATTCCTTCATCTGAATACTCCAGTTCATAAAGATAGTCCACAGTAAAAGAAACATCATTGTCACTTGAGTCAAAATCACTCATATTTTGGCTCAGTTTTAGTTTCTACTGCCATTGTTGTGTTTTCCTGAGTCCACTGAGCAAAATCACAGATCATTGGAATCAGTGTGCTCAGGTGGAAGAGCACATAGCTCTAGCAGAACAAAATGATTTTGCCAAAATGTAGTATATAGAATGTATTATGCAAACATCTGCAAAATCTGCTGTATACCAAAAATACCTGGATGCCATACCATAGGAAAAATTAGCAGTATACATCAGACCAGTCTACCTCAAGTATTGTTACCCACAATGCAAATTGTCAGGGGGCCAGGGGTCAAGATGGTGGGTAGCCAGCATTAGCAATATTTGCATTAGCATTGATTCCATTACATGAACATAACAATAAAGCAAATCAAGCTCAGTAAATTGAAAACTTTGAGTTGTAACTTGGATGTTATGCATTTTCTATATGTGTGTGTTCATTGGTGAAAATCATGAAAAGTCAAATAAATCACTCGTTAGACTTCTTTAAGTCTGTTGATGGATGCTAGCTGTTGGATAAGCCACCATTTACTTTATTTTTTCTGACTAGAAACTATTAGCACATAGCTTTGTTAAAAGTGTTACATATAGTTGTAGCATTGTAGAAATAGGTGCTCTGAACTAAACTTAACAAGTAGGTGGCAGCAATGAGCTTTACTCAATATTTGCCACTGACCGGAAATCAAAAAGAACAAGAATCAGCTCAGGGGGATATAGCATACTACAAAATAATAGCCATTTGGCAGCAATAGCCAGTTTCTCTCATTTGGCTCTTATCTCCCCTCATCCAGAACATGTTTTTTCTTAATCATTTTCCTACAAATAGTTTTACTAGCATCTCTAACCTGTAGTTTTCTCTGCATGATTCAAAACACTCAAAGTAAAATTGTGTTCTGCATTTGTATGTAGCTAACACACCATCCTAATGCATGTTGCCTTCTGTCGAGTATTGCAGGATGGGCTGCCCCTCATTAAAAACGCACACCTTCCTGGACCTCACGCTGCCTTTATACTCCTTATATTGGCCAACATGGACTTTCTGGTAGTCTTCTGGTTATGTCTTAAGCTTCTGGGCAATTCTGATTTTGAGGTTAAAGACCCTAAACTAAGTAGAAATCCTCCTGCCATCCTCAGGTCTGCCTCCCCTGTTGACCAAAAAGTACTGTTGCAAAAGCTACTTTTGTGAGATGGCATTTGAATGTTGGGGACATCAAATAAAGTGAACTGAACTGGTAGCTTGCACAACACATTTTGGTTGACTGCTGCTGTTTTTCACTTGCTTAAAAAATAAATATGACTTGGCTAGACTTCAATAATATGCCATTTTGGACACAACCTAGCTTTGTATCTATACATGGAGGTATAATCAGCCAAAATAACAACTGTCTGGCTGAACAGAGGCTTCAATACAAGCTGAAAAAATAGAAACAGGCCACCAACAGAGGAAAAAAAAAATTAGGTGATATTTATGTTTTACCATTCAATCTCTGAATTTGAAAAAGCCTGCACACTGAGTCATTATTTTTAAATGTATAATATACAGTTACTCTCTATCTGAAGTCAATAGTTTACATAATAAGAGTAAATTTGTTTTCTAACTTTGACAGTACATGACAGCAGCATGTTTGTAGGTAATGTCCATTTCTCTTAAGTATGACTTGAATGACTTGAGCTCTTTATTTTTATGTGACAGAGAAAGGTGGTCACATTGCTGCAGGTTATAAACCCTGAAGAGACACGTTTTACCCCGTCCCTGCCCTTGTGTTGTTGTTGTTTGCTGTCTTGGAGCCTTTTCGTCCATTTGGGAGGAAGGGGCTGGACTCAGAGGTGATGACGATGCTTGGGATTCGACCGATCCGTCCTCTCATCATGTGAGTCTCTTCAAAATCCCCACACTGTCGACAAAGACACAAAAATTTAGTTTGTGTTAGGAATGGTTATATTTCAGGTAAATATTTCAGACAACTTTGATAAATCTGTGTTTTGTATTTGATGTGGATTATGTCATATCATATTGTTTATGTTAGGAATGCGTGAAATTGGATTTTTGCCGATATCTGATATATCGATAGCTGAAATTTTTAAATTCATTACCGCCGATAGCAATATTTCAGGTCGAGCACAATCTCTGTACTTAACAAAAATGGACTTGTTTCTTTCAGTGTTACAGTATACTTTTGCGAGGAACAGGTGTAAAACAAGGAAAACAGCATTTAACTCTTGCAAAAATGAAACTTCATATTTAAATGTACCCATGCAGTAATGTGAAGGTGCATCAATATTGTACATTTGTGTAATTTGCCGATATTCCAGCCAATATATGGCCGATATGTGTGGCCGATATATCGGTTGTAAACATCTGCAAAAATTTCAATATTCGCCAATACCCATATCAAACCGATAATATCGTGCATCCCTAGTTTATGTTCAAAGTAAGGTGGAGTGACATTTGGAAAAAAAAATCCAGGTGTAATATTTTTTTTCTCCTGTGATATTAAATTTTTGTTTTTTTAGATGAGTGCTGTGTCTTTACAGATCAAAGTTTCACTGCTTTTGTTACAACCTGCAGCCCTCTGGCAACAAGAGGAGTAGAGGAGCGACACGTTTCTGTTCAATATTCTTCCTCTTGTGATCGCGCACACAGTGACGTATGCAGCATGTCTCTCTCAAGCACATGGGTGTAATACTGCAGGCTTGTGGTGTTATTATTTGAGAAAGGTGATAAAATGAAATCACACATTGCCTCACATTGCATGGAATGAAAAATGCGGTCAGTTTCACTAGCTTGATGCTGCTCAGAGGTTGCTCTGTTTAACCCTCCCAACTCCATGGGATTGCGGACATCCCCAAGCATTAACAGGCAAATTATTTACTTAAATGTGTGGAACCACATAACAGATCTTTATGGGGACAACTATGTATAGGAGCTCAATTTTTTTGTCAGTCTTTAGGGGACTTTAGGTCAAATATAACTCTTTCAAAAAGTTTTTAACTGGGCTAGGAACTGCAGGGTTAGTTTCTAAAATGTTGTGTCTGTGGACCCACAGTGATAAATTCATAATTAGTGTGTTATTATGATTTTCCTAATAAGAAATGTAGACCTCCAATGACCTCCATTTTGACCCCAACAGAAAGTGACAACTTCCAGTACGTCTATTGGCAAATCAGAAGAGTCCAATTTCTACTGCACTTCTTTTCTGATGGCATCGTCCAATCAGGACCACAGGAGGGTCAGCAAGAGACAATACAGTTTCCTGTTCCCAAAAGCATTTAAAAGGTAATGTAAACCATGTGATGTGGCCCTTCTTAACATTTGAAACAGAAACTACTCTAAAGAGTGGTACAAAAACTGTATGGAGCCAAAAACATCTAAAATATAGCTTTAAATTAGGGCTGTCAAAATTAACGTGTTTACACGGATTAATCCATCATAATGATTAATCTGATTAAAATTTAACGCAATTAACCTATCTGCAGCATAGAATAACCCATAATCCCTTAAATGTCTCTGGCAACAGGTTTCGGGCTGTTTGTCCCAGTAGGCTTACCGTTGCCGCACATGTGCAAATGGGCAGTTGATCCGGCAGAACCAACCAACTCGAATTGGAAGACCTTAAACAGTACGGTAGCCCTGGCTCTTGGTGGGAAATTTCAATACAAGAAAACGCAAGACAGAACCGTGGACTGACATACAGTTACATGCACACACTGCTGGAAGGAGTTTTCTTTTCACCGAAGCACTTCAGCTTAAAGTACCACATTAACGTGAAGCATGCATCAGTCGGGGATCCTGCTAGCACTTCGGCTAATGCATCATCCAGCTTTCAACAGCCCACCCTCACACAATTAGTAAACAATTAAAAATAAATGACATCGTGATTAATAAAAATTAATCCACAGCAACCCTGTGATTAATCTGATCAAAAAATGTTAATAATTTGACAGCCCTACTTTAAATACATAAATGATAAATTTGATGAGGTTTTACATACTTCTATTATTGTCTGTTATTCCATGATTGAGCGAACCATATTAAGATGTGACATGCCTTGTTCATCCTTGATCTGTGTGTGATCGATGTGAAGTTCTGTGGGGCTGAAATTCTGTTTTGAATTTTTGTTTTATCTCTAAGGCCACACCAAGTTTAAGACATTAATCTTAAAGCATTATGCACATATTTTCTTGGATTAGATTAGATAGTATGTTATTAATCCCTTTGGGAAAAACTTCCTCAGTGAAATTGGGAAATATAATCAAATTGGGAAATGTAATATCTTATAGCCCAGGTTGCCCTGAAGAAAAAATTCTCATAATTGTGCTTGAACTGGTTGAGGTTTTACAAGTGTATTTACAAAACATTCTAGGCAGTGGCGAAAATCCCTCTTCAATGTTGGGGGGGGACAATAAACAGTAAAATTTTAGATAGTAATTCTTGGGGGGGACATTAGAATAAATGCTATATTTTTGCTGTGTTGTTTTGATACTTTCTCAAATGTCTTGCACAGTTATACACAATAGATCAGATCAATCAATGAAAAATGTTTTGGCCTGAATGTGTAGGCTGCAAGTCCACAACTCTTTAAACTAAATATCCAGTGTAAAATCACCTGACTTAAAAAATAATGTAAAAAGGGTTTTAATTGGAGGAATATAAGGAGTGGAAATTAACAGTCAGAACGTAATCAGAAACTGGATGTGTTCAAGTGAACATCTAAGTCCAAGTTATAACTACTTTCTTTTTAAATAAATAAATGTGGAATAGAAGTAAAGTAATTAAATGTTTAAAGAGAATTCTAATATAGTGTGATATTTGCGTCATAAATGAGAGGATGAGGATGTCTGTCCTCTCTGACTGTCACAGTCTGTTGCATCAGGCAGAGAGGAGAGGCTGTTTGCAGCCAGCAGCACAGAAAAACTTTGGATTCATTACAAACTAAGATGAAAAGATGTGCTACATACAGTACAAATTTCGTTTTAGCTTAAAAACAAACACCCTATTAGCTGCGTGCTGCTTTAATTTAAACCATGCCAGCAGGTTTCGAACACAGGAGTTGAAATTTTGCTTTTCATGTTGTGCTTGTGGAACAAGTGGAGTGATAAACAACTTATCAACAATTCTGTGTTTTAATACACTTACTTCGTCCAATCACCACCGCTTTGTCCGCCTGCCTCTGTTTGTACACAGCTCTGCAGCAGCAGCTAGCTACGCCAGTCGCCGGGAGAAACAGTTTGGACCAAACCATTGTGAGGGGAGGGGGGTTGTAATCTTTAACAGTTAAAATTGTCTGACAATGTGTTTTTAAGTAGTGTTACTTGTGTTGTACCATCAAAACACGTTACTGTACTACTAGAAAAATATTATTTGAACCAGATTTTTGGGGGGGGGACAACTTTGTGGAGGGGGGGACACGTTCCCTGCGTCCCCCCCGGGATTTGCGCCTGTGATTCTAGGCAGACATATAATAGCAGTAAATGGCTTGGGCAAGGGTTAAAGCCCATCAGTATTAACTGTTCGCATTCATACATACATATACTCCTATAGACATCAAAGCTCCACTATGCAGACTTGATAGTATTAAAAGATTAAATGTCCAATAGTCCAAATGCCCAAGGACACCTTGAAGTGTGACTGCAGGATCTGAAATCAAATCCCCAAATCTAACACCAAGCCAGCAGCGCCTTAAAACCCTCATCACATTGTGCACAAACCCTCTCTTCACAGCAGCGTTTGTAAGACAGTTTAAACTGCTATATAAGTACATTTCCCCGGATATAATACCCACATGTTTTGCTTTTCTTTGTCTCTCTTTAGAAGTACACAGCACAAGTTTGATGTCTTTGTCTCAGATTTGTACAGTCATTGTTACTCCTCTCTGTTGATCTGCAGTGTTTACTTCACTGTGAATAATCTCGCCGCTGCTCTGTACTCACATTAGGGATGCTGCCACGCTCACTGACTCCAACCAAGGAGAAATCCGTGTCATATGAGGTCTGAAATAAAAACAAACAAATGTTATTCCATGATTATTACCCAGAATCCTTCGGCTGCAGCCATAATAGAAATCCTCCTCCTCCTGTTGTAGTAAAGGTCAAGAAAGAGATTAATATTAAAATTAGATTTTAATCTGTGAGGCGGACAGGAGGCCAGATTACCATCCATCAAACTCATCTCTAATCAATTACCAAGAATTTTAATTCACCTTTAACACACCAATGACATATTAGAGTCAATGATTAATAACAAATGGGGAGAGGATTTTCTCTCAGGAGGTGAAAGCACATCGAGCAGATTAAAATCACAAAGAAGAGCATGTTTTCATTAGACCAGACACAACAGCCTCAAGTGACCCTTAATTTGACCCAAAATCCTTCAGACTCCCCCTCAGGTGACCCTCATCATCCTCCTCTTTGTCTGGAAGTTGACCTAAAAGCATGAAGGGTAAAAGATCTGAGGGCCTCCTGCTGTGACCTAATTTTTGAATTGTCTACCACTGTTTTATGCTGAATGATGTTCAAATTCTAAGAGGAAAATAAGAATTTAAATTTACAAACCCAATTTACAAATTTTCCCTTTGAAATATACCTATTTTTTCACATACCAAAGGTGCAGGTCTGCGTCCTAAAACGCTGGAGGTTGTGTGAAGATTGTAGCAGTTCCAATTAGTTGCTCCAATTTTATTTTTTTAAGAGTTGCTGTGTTTTAAAAGGGCGGTTGCTAACGAGGGTGGCATGGTGGCACAGCAGGTAGTGTGTGCCTCACAGTAAGAAGGTTACTGGTTGAAGTTGTGAAGTTTGCATGTTTTTGTGCATTCGTGGGTTCTCTCCAGGCACTCTAGCTTCCTCCCACAGACCAAAAACATTGCTAACTGGGTTCACTGGTGACGACGTGCCCTGTGGTCTGAATGATGGTCTGACGATTACAGAATTGATTACAAAAAGTCTTCTATAAAGTGGCTTAGATTTTTTATTTAACACAATAGCAGTAATGTCTGCCTACTACATCATCTGATTGGCCTGTAATAGATGGGATTGACAAAACGATCATCCAGTCATCTGCTGGATATGCTTATGAAAGATCCTGCCTATTCCCAAACACTTTCTATGGACTTTTTCCCAGATGGACTTCTGAAATACTGCATATCGAACAATCCATCTAGTGTGTCAGGTTAGTGCCCACCAGGGGTGTTGAAAGAAATTCTTTCCTAAATGTATCGTGATATGGACGCTGATGATTCTGCAGGAAATGTTGGATTACAGTAGAAGCATCGAATGTCAAATAATTCTCACAAGTCATATGACATTTAGTTTTCCACTTCACTTGATCTTCATTTCCTTACAGAGGGAATGTATGAGAATCAAAATCAGTTAAAGTAACTTAAGCAATTTAAATCATGGAGAATTTGCTTGTGTTTCAAGTGGGAAGGAGCCTCATAACAGTAACTAGTGACAACGTGGCTTTATAATGTCTCTCTGAAACTGCTGATTTATTTGTAACCAATATTGATATGTTGTGATTATGTTATGATATGTCTGTGATTTCCTGGCTGAGATATCAATTGATTGGGTGAGGGTGACATATTTTCTGTCAGACTGGTTAGATACATATAACCACTTTCGTATGATGCCTATGTTGCTTCCATCCTTGTAGCTGTAAATTGAAGATTAGCTTGACAATTTTATGGATGGATCAATGTATTCAACCTTTATCCTAAATCTTTTTTTTTTGATGGTTGGTTTGTCCTTTGTTATGCAGTTTTTCTTACCTTGCATAAGGCGTATACTTGATAAAACTATCTATCTGGAATGGGGTCGTTCACCTGCTTGAAAATCAATGAAAATGGCTAAATAGAAAAAAGTCCAGTTCTTGTTCAAGGAGACAGTCATTTATGTCCACAAGTTTAGATTTTACAAAAAAACAAGGATATCTGTGCACATCCCTGTCTCTTTTAACTTTAGTTCAGTGATATGTGATGATTTTATGAATATCTTCTCACTTAGGGTCAGTTCAGGATAAAGCTGGTAACCATGAAGGTAAGTTACAGCATTAAGGCATGTCTGACTCCATAGCAACAGAAGCTAAACCTGAAGGATATTACTCTGTTTTTATATAACGATCAGAATAACCACAGATTCATATGATTTAATACTTAAAACGTTAAGCTAATTCTAAACTGCAACAGCAGGTCATTAAGGTTAGATTTTTTGATTCTGGAAAAAGCCCCTCCATATCTGTCATGCATCAAGGGCCTAAAAGACATATTACTATAGAGAGAAAAAGATCTGCTCCAGCTATAAGGGTTAGTTTGGATTTTTTTTTAAGTGGGGTTGCTAGAGGCCCTTGGCACTAGTAAATATGTTTGCCAATAAAGAAACTTGCAAGCTTTGTTCCTGGGGGGAGACATTTGGGGACAGATGGTAGCCGGTATAGCAGTACACACAGAAAGTCTCATAATTATAATGTTGGCTCGACAATACAAAACAGTAAGATTCTTTACAGTGTTTAACTTTATCTCAACAAAACCTCTATGCTTGGAACTTTTGTTATGTATCCCTCTGCCATCAGCTGGTTAGGTAGTCAGAGGAAACAACAAACACTAACTTCATCAAAACTGAACTAAAAATGAGCAATTTTGACTCTAGTAATGGCAACAAGCCATAAGCTGTAGGTGTGGGAGGTTATCTTCATGAACTAGAGTATACAGAGAAAGAATTTTTGCAGATTAATTCACAGGTATAAAAAGAGTGATAGAGAACGGAAGAGCAGGACAGATCACAGGTTACCTGATGGCGCAGATGCATAAACTGTGAGCCCATGTTTGCAAACTCAGAGGCCCATTGCTGTCACCGGTGGGACTTAGTGACATGGCTTCTCCTGGACCTTCCATCAGAGCTCTTTAATTTCGGTTAGCCCTCAAACTGCTGTCGTGCAGCGTAGACCTGATCAGTAAAATGGGCACTGCAAACACAACACTCTGTTGATTTTCCTGGTGCCCATATTTAAAACAACAGTCCAAATTTAGAGATTTACGCTTTGTGCCCAAGTAACCGCTACCCCCGCCCCACCCTGACCTGATCTTGTAAGGGGAGCTGCTGGCAGAATGATACGTAGCCCTTCGTTGATTCACAAAATAGTTCTAAACACAGGGGCTTTGTTGAGCAAAAGTTAAAGGCTGTAAAGAATCATACTGTATCGTATTGTCAGGCCCCTGTAGTTTGAGTAGTTTTAACCTGAAAGTGGGGTAATTACAAGGCTTTTGGTTGTACCATGCACTGCTACGTACTGGCTACCATCCGTCCCCAGATTTCTCCCCCCAGGGTCAAAGCTCGCAAGTTCCTTAATTGGTAAACTTATTAATTAGTGCCATGGGGCTCCTCACTTCAACCTCACTTCAAAAAACTGAATATATATTAAATATATGTAAACATATTTATACATACATTGTCATATTATTGTACCACAAAGTAAGAAATCTGTCACTGGCTCTTCTCTCAAGCTTAAGAGACAACGCCATCCACACTGTACATAAAACATCAAATAACAATAATATTGGCACAGAAATCTTTTGCAGAAGCATGAAGTAAAATCACATTTAAGTACCGTTCCTGCCTTTGAACAATCATAAATGTTTCATAGGGATAACTAAATATCTGAACCTGTTAATAAAACACACTAAAGGACATATAAAACTAAAAAAAAAGACATGGGGACTTTGAAGGTAGTTTTTGGCCAGCTTTAGCCTTCTTTGGTTGCATTAAATGGTGTGAAAGCGGGGTAGTTTTACCACAAAACTTTCTTTTATCACATCAAAATTGTTGCTTACAACTAATTGCTATATATTCTGATTGTCACAAAAGTTTATTTCCAAGGTTTATAAAGTGGTAAAGATACAATTGCAATTAAGTTCACAGCCTTACTATTCATTTAATGATGAGGAACTCTGAACTTCATACCAGAGGTTGTAGCGCATGTTTTGACAGGTAAAGGGTGTTTACCTTTTCAAAGATGCCAGAGTCGTGGCTCTTCATCTTGGACTTGAAACTGGAGGATGGTTTGAAGTCGGGGAGCTCGGCTGTGTCCCTGCTGATGTCACAGGAGACCTGACGACTGGCCGGTCTGGAGCCCATACTGGACAGATCAGCCTCTGTGTCTGTCATACCCTGCAGAGAAAAAAAACAAAGTTTAACTCCCACCTTTCTGAGTACACATCTTTCCTGGTTATGTTTAAGTCCCAATTGTTTAACATTAGCTTCCCTCTAAAATAAGTCCAAACTTACCGATTCGCTGTCTGAGGCGGAGGAGAGGCGGGACTTGCCGTTGCTCTGCCGTCTGAACTGGCTGCTGATGTCAGAGGTCTGGCTGGTCACAGTGGAGCGGCGAGTTGACATGAAGCTGCTGCTGGCGGAGCGGAGGTCACGAGGATGAACACAGAGAAGGACACCCAGACACGGGATGTACTTTGCTAATGCTAACCTGGAGTGACACAGAGACAGAGAAACACAGTTGTTGAAAAAAGTTTGAACACACTATCTCAGTTATTTTACCCCTTTAATAATATCAATCAGTATTTTATTTTATATTTTGGAAAACCTGATTAGTCACCTTTACATTGATGTACCTCCCCAAAAGTGCCAAATTCTCCTTTATATGGTTCTTCAATGAAGAAAGGGCGAGGAACCAGTCTTGTTGGGATGTTGTCTTCCTGGAACACCCACTTCCGGATCTGTCTGTGACTTCACCAGTCTCATGAAACTTGGTCCTTAATTTGAAAATGGTACCAGGGCTGACACCAAATAATGCTGCCACTCTGTGTGATTTTTTTTTTCTTTTTTTTTGTAAACGCAGTAACTGTGTGCCACATCCTGAATTATTGTCTTTTTAAATGGACTGGCAGACTTGGTTTCACTGTACCCCTTCAAGAGTTTAAACAAACTTATTTTGGTAACCATGCCAAAGTGAATGGGCACAATTCTATAACAGAGTATGAAACTGTGTAATATATGCTTCAACACTTTTTTCATATGAAAAGGCTACATACTTTAGTGAACAATTGTATTAAGTACTGAGAACAAACTTTTGTAACATATGTTAGTGTCAAGTTATGTTTTCCTTCTTTCTGTCCGTCTTGCATTGGTTCTCTTTTCTCTTTTACTCTAATTTCTGTTTGGTTGTCACATCTGGACCTTCATTGTCAATCAAAAGGTACAAAAGAATAAAGCTGAACCACATTTTAACTTACAGCTTATTTCCCAACTCTATTTTTTTCAACAGTCAGTTAAAACATTTTCCTTCTATATGTTATTCTTACATGTTGCTCAATAAAAGATATGTTTAGATAAATGCCCCTTTCCCTCCCATACCTTTAAATCCTCTTGAAGATCAAGGTCATGTTTCTGTATTTAACAGCTTTGTGTGTTTGATTCCCTCCAGCCCAGTTAACATCCAGGTTAATTGAAAAGCACTGAGTTGTGTTTAAGTCCATGCAGCTGGGGAGATCAATGTTGAAACAGCGCCAGGCAGGTTGACTGTAGTTAAATTTACACATTATATAATCAAAGGTGGCATGAAAAGAGCTTTTGCCATTGTTGAGTGAGATTTCTCTGGTAGTCCCTGCTTGTTGTTTGACAATGATGTTTGTTATTTTCTCAAAAGGTTGAAAAAATGTTCTTTTTCTCAAAGCAATTAAAATGACAGCAAGATGCATCTGTCGACAGAAAACTAATGTTGATACTGATAAAATTTGGATCAGGTTGTAATTAGACATTTTACAGAAAAAAATGAAGCATCCATTTGCAGGTTGTTGTATTCAAACTATATACAGTATTTGTGTTACCTGTATTTTGGGTGTGTGATGGCGTAGATGATGGGGTTGTGGATGGCTGAAGCCTTGGCAATGACAGCAGGCACAGAGTTCATGTAGGGAGTCAACATGTCAGCATAGCTGCAGCAAAAAAAAACAAAAAACACAAGATTATCACAATAAGGAAAAACAGAAGACACTTGTTATGCCACATTTTCTCTGATGGGATCTTTTTGTGAAAAAACATTGTGTCACACTGAATTTAAAAGGATTTTTTAATGACAGAAAACTTGTTTTTGTGGTCTAAGATAGTTTGACTTACAAACAAATCAAACCTAAGACTTGAAAATAAAATAGATGGATAAAATGTCTTTTATGTCACCAATACAACAAAATCTTGAAAGGTATAGGTTATTCAGTGCAGTTTAATGGAAAATCTACAAACAACAGCATAACAAACTAAAGCACTCAAAGGAGTGGTCAAAAAGGTATTGTTACACTTGTCGCATGTATCAATAAAGGGTGAGTTTAAGTGTTCTGTCATATATATATATAGTTTAGGGGCAAAGTTGCATAGTTGTTGCATTTTTCATTTAATAATTCAGCCAGCTGCCACAGGCTGGGACTGTAGCATTCCTGTCTTGAGCCTATTGTTGCACAATAACCTGGAATTATTCGACAAGGCATTGAGGTTAACATCATAAATCAAGAAGAATTTTAAAGTATTTAGATCTAAAAAAATTAAGCTTTATTTAGGCTGCATCAGGTGACACTTGCATACTGACAGGAGCAATGTGAAACTACATTCATCAGCACTAATTTGTAGACACTGAACTTTTACACCAAAGGGTAGCAGTGTTAGCAGTGCTAATGCTAGCCACACACTGCTTTAAACTGTCTATTAACCCTCCATTATGTTACTTACTGTTGTGATAATTGGACAAATTTAAGCCACTGCTTTTTGATTTGTTCCCATGTTTGGTCCAAGTTTGGTTCGAATATAACCTTACACACCAGATGAACAATTCAGTATATTTCACTAGTCCATCTGAACAACAGTCCATAGAAAGTGTTTGGGAATAGGCAAAATATTTCAAGAGCATATCCAGCAGGTGATTGGACTATTGTTCTGTCAATCACATTCATTATGGGCCAATCAGATAATGTAACAGGCTGACGCTACTGCTGTTGTGTAAAGTACACAATGTAAGCCATGACAAAGAATAAACTATCAGCAAAACGAGGCAGAAGTGGATTCAAAATATAATTTCTATGGAGAAATTCTTTCAGTGTTGTTGTTTGTTCTTCATTTGATAAAGAAATGCAGTCCAGATCTGATAAAACTACTACTAAATCTATTAGCATCAATGCTAATCTCTGAAGGAGCAGTCATTTCCTGTTGTTGTCTCGCTTGTAGCTCCCACCTCTTCCCACTCAAAAAGAGGCTAATCTTTGTAGATTGGAGCTTGGCAAGATGGATCTGAATGATTACAGACATTAAGTCAGGCTGATCCAGCTGCTGCGCAAGGTTAGTTTGGATAGCTTTCACACCCACTGCAAACCAGTATGCAATGAATGCAATATGTTACCTATGGTAACATAAACTTACACTGTAATCACAAATAATAACAGTATACTCAAATGTTTTATGAAAAAAGGAAAATAAATCATAAATTTCCTTCACCTCAGACTGAAGCAGTACTTTAAGTTTGTTTCATTTTACTACTAATATAGCACATTGTTTAATGTCATCCTAAATTCCAAAACTTCTCTTTTAGCTCAGCTGAAATTAGCAACGCTGGACTGCAACCATAAACTGTTCACTCAAAAATTACATCCAAGTTAAGTTTCAAGGTATCTCCTGTTATCTAAGTGTATTATCATTGTATGCAACTTTATAACTTAATACTCACAAGGAATTCACAAAACATCCTTTTAAATCCTGGACATAATCCATGTCAATTTAGCACAAAGCTTTCTTAGAGCTGTACCTTGTGGGCATTGAAGGATTTTATAGATTTTACAGTGAAGTGCAGTGAGAGGTCTGTGTCTAACAGGGTCCTTTTCTTACCCTGCAAAGGCGGTGAGAGCAACGCTGGAGTAAGGCGACCAGGAGATGACGTAGAGCAGGATGACGATCAGGGCGATCTTTGCCATCTTCCACTCGTTCTGCAGTCGGTGAAAGTTCTTCACAGAGTCACGATTGCTGCCGTGACTGTGAATGCTGCCATTCATTTTACCCACAGCCCTGAAAAAGGAAGACAACCTTTTGTTGATATACCTATAAAGACATACTTGCCCAGGTGACAACACAAAGAAAATTTCTCCTTGTGTTATCTATGGTGAAACTCAACTATTCCATGTTTCCCCATCCAGTTAGAAAGACACTGTCATGGTAATAACACACATATATTAAACATGTCTACAGGTTTCACAAAGCTCAGTAGATGTTCCAGCCTTCTCCTAGGGCCCTGCTGGATCAGCTTTGTTACTGCCTCACAGTACCTCAGGCTAAATAGTGTTGCCAATTTGATAACCTCAAAGAAATTATAGAGAATTTTTTAATGATACAGATTTGTCCAGGTAAGTCGCAATTTACTGTTTTAGTTAAATCACTTCAACTGCAATCTTGCGAATTCATTGTTCCTTATAGGTATATTTCATAGGGTCAAGACTCTTTGACTCTAAGTTTAATCATTTTTGCATTTTGATTGTTTTTAAAAAATTATTGGCATCAGGCTGAGGCATTTCTTTTTTTAAGAAAGTCATGGTTGCTTGTTAGGTTGTTACACAAATACAAAAATGAGTCGATTTTAGTCATTGGCTTCCTTTAACATATTTTATCAGGTATTATATTAAACCCTCATACATGTTCAAACATTTCCATGTGAGGACTTAAGACTTGCTTGGATTTGCCTCTGGCTGATATCCTCAGCTCTTGCAAAAAGCTGTGTGATGTATTTTAATGATTAATATTCAAAACTAAACTCTAGATGTCTGCATACATTACCCAATTTTCATTACCAGTTCTTGTTAGTAATTTATTTAATTTAGTTATCTATATCCTCTAATGTTAGACTTTGTCATTGCAATACAACAACATAACAACAACCACCAATTTAACACCTTAAGCCCAAAAGAGCCATAGTTATGCCTAAGAGCCTAAGTTAATGACATTATGTACCTTATATGATACCTTATTAATCAAACAAATCTTAGATATACTTTATTGATTATGGGTCAATCCATTCTTAAATTTCAAATCAAACAAATCTTATAGTTTTATAAGTCTTAAAATGTCATCGTAGTAGAAATATACTTCATTGATCATAGGTATGTAATTTTCAAGGCAGGGGTCCAAAATAGTCATCAGAATGGTTAAAACTGAACAATTATTATCTAATGAAGAACACATTTTGATACTGAGTCAATAATAACAACTAGAAAATTCAGTTAATTTTGACTTTCTCACTATCAGATATGACAACAGTGACACTGACTTGTTGAACCTGTGCCTCTACAGATACAGATAAAATAGAAACACCAAAAAATAATGAATTAAAAAAACACAATATCACACACACTTACTGGTTGGTGTTGCGGATAGCTCTAAAGATGAACACATAGCAGTAGACAATGATGAAGAGTGGCAGGAAGAAGACGAAGATGCAGAGCAACATGGTGTAGGCTCGCACTGACGGGGTGAAGGTCATGTAGTCCCATGTGCAGGAGGTCAGCAGGCCCTCTGGGACGTAGGCGCCTGAAGGACAGGAGACAGACATGCATAGATGGTTATGAGGTGCACTGAGGTAAGTAAACACATCTTGAGGCCCATTAGACATCATTTTGACAAAGTTCTCTAAATACGTCTCTTTACCCAGCGCTCTGCTGGGTTGTAACCTTCACTATATTTTAGTTAGCCTTGTGGTTAAGTACAGATTTACACCCTTATCAAAGTCTAATGTTCAGATATTATAAAGGTAAAGTGAAACTCTTCAGGTTTGTCTAATTTGACAGTCTTCTGAGGAAAAAAATATCTGTACTGAACTAATCATTCACATCCTGCTAGGGTTAAAAACAATGAATCAAACAAACTAACAATCATGACATAGAGCTCAGCTTATCACATACAAAGAATTTCTTCAGTTTAAAATGTTGGTAAAATAGAGATATTTCTGCAAAGTGCTGTTAACCTCAACATCTGACACTGACCCTGCAACATGGCAGCAGTTTTAGGCTTTAACTACAACTTCTGCATGGCAGTGCTATGTCTTTTGAGGTCAGGAATGAAAGGCTACAACGATTCATGTCTGGTAATCAAATAAAAGTACAGCACATTTAAAGAGTACTCTATAAATTAACCTTGGTAAAAGTAAAAAGTACTTTAATCAGTATGTGCTTCAGTGGATAGTTCAAGTTTTCTTTAAGTGGGGTTGCTGGAGGCCCAAAGGACTAGAAAATAGTTTCATTTAAAGCAACTGGATATCTCTCCCCTGGAGGGCAGATGGCTGCGTGGTGATGTAAGGTGATATACCAGGTATGACTTTTAAACAATTAGACTGCACTTATGAGGATAAAGCCAGGGTATTAAAGGTTGGGTTTTCACGCACAACTGCCGTAAGTTTCCAGTAAGTGACGTCTTTAGTTCACTGCAAGCACCGACTGAAATGCATGCGTTTATGTCTGGGTTCTTGAAAAAGATGTCACTTGGATCTCAGCATATGTTGCTCCAAAACCCGTATGTGCCTTTCAGTATTAATGGTGCTCTCACAGATGTGCAAGTTACCCATGCCATGGGACTATCACACCCCAATACCATCACAGATGCTAAGTTTTGAACTTTGTGCTGATCACAATCTGGATGTTTTTTTTCCTCTTTAGCCCAGAGGACACTGCATCCACGTTTTCTAAAAACAGTTTCAAATGTGGACTCGTTAGACCGCAGCAGACTTTGTATAAGTCCATCAGAGATGAGCTCAGGCCCAGGTAAGGTGGCTGTGTTTCTGGATGTTGTAAATAGCTGGCTTTCACTTTGCATGGTAGAGTTTTAAATTGCATTTGTGGATGTAACAAAAAATTTGTGTAAACTGACAATAGTTTTTCTGATCCCACGTGGTGATATTCTTTTACAGAATGATATTGGTTCTTAATGCAGTGATACTTGAGGGATTAAAGGTCACAGGCATTCAATGTTGCTTTCCGGCATTACTGCTTAGGTGAAGAGATTTCTCTGGATTCTCTGAGCCTTATGTTGATATTATGCACTATAGATGATGATAATCTCTAAATTGGACTATTGACCTATTTGTTCACACAGTTTTTCACAAAGTGGTGAACCTCGCCACTCCTTGCTTAAGAATGAACAAGCCTTTCAGTTATGCTCCTTTTGAACCCAGTCATAACGCTCACCTGTTTCCAGTTGACCTGTTCACCTGTGGAAACTGGGGCATTTGAGCATTCACCAACTTTCCCAGTCTTTTGTTGCCCATGCTCCAGCTTTTTTGGTATATTACAGCCATCAAATTCAAGATGAGAGAATATTTGCAAAAAAACAAACAAACAGAAACAACAGTGAAGTTTATCAGTTTGAACAACAATTATCTTTGCAGTGTATTTAGCAAAACAGAGGCTAAAAAGGTTTTGCTAATCATTGAATTCTGTTAATATTTAAGCTTTACACAAAGTCCCAGCTTCATTGAAATTAGTGTTTGTAATTCCTTGGTCTTTATTTCTTTACTCTCACTGGTCTTATATAACACTGAGATACTCAAGAGTGCTCCTGTTTCAGCGATAAAGTCACAGCTGCTCTCACTCATATCTGTTTTAACATAAAAGAAAAATAAAGAGACGGAAACTTCTAGTTGGTTTAATTCACATGGCTCACAGTTCATATCTTCACTGCTTTTTATTAGCGTCACACTTTTATGAGATTTACTCCTCACTCAACTCAACCACCATGAACCTATAAACACATGAAGAAATATTTCCTTTTATTTTATCCTGTCTCATCAGTACATTCAGTTCTCTTGATTATAAGAGAGAATCTTAGACATCTATATCACACAGCTAACAGGCTGTACATTGATGTGTAACAATTTCCACCTGGACGGAGCCAGAAGGGTTTTTTTCTTCAGACTGTCCAAGATTTATGGGGAGATTTATGTTTCCATACATTGTGATTTACATAAAAATGTGGGATACAGCCCGGTCAGGAAAATGAAAACCAGGTGAGACGAAGAAATAATGCTCAACATATGTCAAGTGTATGTGTGCGTGTATGTGTGAGGGAGTGTGAACTTGTCCTGAAGCAATAAAAAACGGGATTTGACGGACAAATGAGCAATAAGTCTGAGGTGATACAAAAAGCTTAGGGGCTAACAGGGCTGAGATAAAAACAGAGAACGGTACAGTCGGGTATAAAGAGTCTCGTGTGTTTGTGTGTCTGTGCTCACTCCAGCCGAAGAAAGGCGGCAGGCTCCAGCCCAGAGAGTAGGCCCAGGCTGCTGAGAGGATGAGGAAGGCTCGTTTCCGTGACAACTTGCCAATGGAGGTTAGAGGTCTGGTGATGACAAAGTAACGGTCGATGGCGATCACTGTCAGTGTGATCATGGAGCAGATCCCAAAGAGAGCGCCACAGAACGCATACAACTCACAACCTGAAGACAAAGAAAATATTATTTTTAATACAATATTTAAAACCAGGGGTGTCTAAACTTTTTAACTGAGGGCCACATGAAGAAAGATATTAACATGACTGCAGCTTGTGATACCATGCATTTAGTGCTTTAAAGGCAGTAAAACCAACCCCAAATTGCTTAATATACACTAAATAATTTAATTTGCTTCAAGAAAAGTACAGCCTGCATGCCAGCCTCCCACTAAAAAAGGCAAACAACCAAAAACTGTAACAAGTTTTAGGGTGGCCCATCACATGTCAGGGGCTCCTGGTTAGCTCTGGCACAAAAAAGTAACCTGACACACCAGCTGGGCTTTCCAATATATTTCACTTGTCCATCTGGTAAAGAGCCCATAGAAAGTGTTTGGGGGGTTGAACCTTTCAGACCTTTCCAGCAGGTGATTAATTCATTATGGTCATTCAATCAATCAATCAATCAATCAATCTTTATTTGTATAGCGCCAGTTCATAACTAGTGTTATCTCAAGACACTTTACAATAGAGCAGGCTGAAGACAAGCTCTTTAATTTATGAATACACATATATGCATATATACATATAAATTACATATGTAAATATATATAGAAATACATACACCCAACAGCAAACATGAATCCATATAGCCAATCATGAATTCCTCCATCATGGCGGCAAGAAAAAACCTCTGTTTAGCAGTAGGAAATCTTAAACGCAGATCCAGTTCCATGTAGGACAGCTCTCCTTGGGCGAAGGAGGGGAGGAGGGCAGAGACAAGTGGACTAAAGTAAGAACTTAAGCTAGTAACAGATCCATGGGCCAATCATAGACCTGTTGTCGTCAAATTTGTCTCTGCTGAATATAAAATCATTAGAGGTTAGCCCCTTGAGATGCACCATCTCTTTTTCAGGAGGGTCCTCATGTCTGTATGATTGTAGTGGTAGTTTTTATAGAAGTATAATCAATAATAATCATGAAAAGAATAATCATCAGATCCAATCGGATAACATAGTAGGTGGGTTCTGCTGAGTGTCTCCACTGGGTGTAGAGACTAGAACGTGGGCCACTACAAAAAACAAACTCTTGCCAAAACATGTTTGAAGTGGAGCAAAAATATCCTTTCTATAGAGAAGTTTATCATGTTTTTATTTGTTTTTCATTTAATAAAAAATGCAGCACAGATCTGACAAAACTGCTACTGAAGCTGTTAGCATCTGTGCTAATCTCTGTGCAACCAGTCCCTTCATGCTGTCATCTTGCTTGTAGCCCCCACCTCTTCCTGCTCTGAAGGACTCTGATTGGGTCGTCCCACTTTGGGCCGCTCACAATCATTATAGACTGGAGCTTGGCAAGATGGATCCGCCTGATTACAGACAATGAATTAGGGTGATTCATCTGCACTGCAAAGTTAGGAAACAAGGGAAATGCAAAAACATTCCCAGCTCTATAGACATATGTGTTCTTGGAGATGATTTGCACATTTTGCTTCCTAAATTAAACCTTACAACCGAGTATGTGGCATCATGTTTGCTGCCATCATCCTTTTGTATTTGTCAGTCAGGAACAGGCTTTATGTTCTAATGTGGGCCATTTGTCACATTTTACTTTAACATAAGCTGTGGGCCTATCAAATATGGAGCAAAATATCTATGCATCATCTATCTATCTATCTATCTATCTATCTCTCTATCTATCTCTCTTTCTCTCTGTGTCTGTCTGTCTGTCTGTCTATCTCTCTCTCTCTCTCTCTCTCTCTCTCTCTCTCTCTCTGTCTATCTATCTATCTATCAATCTATCTATCTCTGTCTGTCTGTCTGTCTGTCTATCTATCTATATATCTATCTATCTATCTATCTATCTATCTATCTATCTATCTATCTATCTATCTATCCATCCATTCATCCATCTATTTATCTATCTATCTATCTATCTATCTATCTATCTATCTATCTATCTATCTATCTATCTATCTATCTATCTATCTATCTATCCATCCATCCATCCATCTATTTATCTATCTATCTATCTATCTATCTATCTATCTATCTATCTATCTATCTATCTATCTATCTATCTATTAGGCAGGGGAAGAGAGGCTTCTTTCTACTCCTGTTTCTGATTACTCCTTTTTTATTGTAAATTCTAATTTCCAGTTTACAAAGAACAGCCATTTTACAGTAAACAGGCCTTTTGGATGTTGAACACATGCAAACAAAACAACTGGCTAGAATAAAAAAAAAACATCACCAACAATTCCCTGCATTATTTGGGCACAAAATGAGTAAAACAAGTTGTGAAAAAGAAAGCAAGATAAGTCAGTAGGTGATGAGAATAATCAGCAAACATCCACATTCCCACAGAGAATTTTGTTACAGAGTATCACCTGTACAAAACCCTTGACAACTGTTAGCTAAAACTCTACTCAACGCTGAATCAAGTTTCTAACTAAGTGCACCGATCAATACTATAAGACTTTAAAAAGTAAAAGTTCTATTCAAAGATGGACCCAAAGTGGGATGTGAACTTCTCAAAGGCTCACAGTTCTGCCAGATTTGGACCTAAACCGCCCACATGGGAAGATACCTATGCATGTTTCTTTTCATGAACGAGGTGAAATGATCCTTAAAACACAAACATGGGTCAGGAAATGATGGAATCTGAAATAATAATCCTTGCTTTTTTAGTCTTCTTTTGAAAGCTTTCACACCATTTAGCACTTTGAATTCAATGAATAAAAAGCAGAAACTCGACACCTCCTCTGCTTGTCCTTCACTTTTTCTTCCAGCTCAGGGAATTAAACACGAATGACCCACTCACTGTCATATTAAAATGACCTCAATGAGACTTTCGGGGGAGACGGAGGAGGATCTACTCAAACACAAACACTGAGCTGAGATTCTCTAATTCTCACAGTCGGAGGGAAATGAAAACTTATCTGAGCGTCTGAAGGTGAAGGCTGAGAGACGACAGTCTTTACTTTGCGCAGTAAAAAAACATAGAAAAGTCTCATTAATATACCCTGCATCAATAAAACAGTGTGTGATGTGTGGTGTGCGTGATGTGTGTTTGTCTGGGCACGTACCTTTCTCTCCAAAAATCCATCTCTTGTACATGCTGGTGGTGAAGAAGATGGGCGACTGGGTGATGCACATCAGCAGGTCTGTGATGGCCAGGTTAATGATGAACATGTTGGCTGGTGTACGGAGACTGCGACTCCTGAAACACAAACACAGGCACGCATACACACCATGTTAGAGCCATGGCAGAAGAAGATGGATGACATTTTTCCATCTGAGGAGGCCCAGCTGAGACACAACTCATTCAGTGATGGCATAAACTTTCTATCAAAAAACACGAGGGACTACTGCCTCCAGTTCACCAGCACTGGGGGGAAGAATAGATTTTTGGTGGTGCACTAGCCTTACTCATCTGTATGGGATTACGCCACTTTTCAGCGAGGTACAGTTGGACTGTCTTACAGCTAACTGTGCAAACAAGTTAAGACAGGATGCACTGGTTGTGTATCAAACAGTAAAAACAATTTTTGGCATCAGTAGCTCCGTCTAAGGTTTGGGTTGGGAATTGAAGTATAACTAGTTTGAGAGCATGAGGTTGCAGCAGACTGTGTTAAAACTTTGCTTTATTTTTTACTTGGCTTGATTTTCTTTTACATTGCACTCAGGCAGACCAAAGCCTGTTAAAATATACCCACCTCCCTCTAGTTGGGGCTGTGGCTGGGGTCTTCGCTCCTGCTAATGTTGAACTTTGACCCAGAAATACACAACTGGCTACAAGTAATAACACTGTTCAGCTTGAAGCAATTTGGAAGTATTTTGGGTCATACAAAATAGATAAAGCTTTTTTAAAGCTACACTGGGTGGCACTTGAATGGAGTGATGTGCAAACATGTTGCTGCACAAACTTGTAAACGTTAGAAGGATTATTGTCAATGTTGTCAACAAAAGCAACATTAACATTACTGAGACTTCATCACATCACTAGGCTATGGGTATGAGTTGAACCCTCTTAACCTGAACTAAGGACTGAATAGATGCTGGCTTAGCAACACCGCCAGTCCAAAGGAGAGCTGGCTGGAGATGCAGGCATGCAATGAGGCAAAAACACAAAACCACACAGATGAGGTGGCCTTGCACTCATTTAGGGAAGTTAAACACTTCCATTCATCACACACAGCAGTGAGAGGTAGAAGGTCACAAAATCACTGGCTGTAAAGTTGAGCTATATTCTTTAACTGGGATTAATGTAGCAGTGTAACACCTGAAAAGATGCCATTTAAACATGTTTGATGTCTTCGTAAGGCCATGTCTGTGAAAAGACTGTCTTGTGCCCTGTCTCCATGGCACAAGAAAGAGACTGCTATAAAACTGGATTTGGCTCTTTGTGTGAACTGGTTCGTAATGGATAATCCAGGAAAAGACTCTTCGTGCTGCTTTGCTTCCTCATTTAACGACCAATCAATGAAGGCCTTCCAATGAAGAGGTCCAATTGTAAAGAAAGATCAATACTTGGTGCTTAAATGATCCAATCAATGCGAGAGTGGAACTCATTTTAAGTTCTGAAGCTTCAGCATCAGGAAGTGTTTCTCTTTGTGTCTGAGAGAAAAATGTTTGTTGTGATGGAAGATAAAAGATTGAGAGAGAAGTCAATAAAGAAACGACAACCGCGGCTCAATCCAGACTCGAAGTGATGTTCCTCTGAAACCTCAGAGATCAAACATGAGACAGAAAAACTCTGCAGCTTTAGAGGACCCATTTGTCTCATTTGTAGGTAACTTTTGTGTTTCTTTACACAAGTTAGAGAGGATAATGAAAAGTTAAACTTTAACAGAGTGAGATAACCATTCATTTATATTCTCTCAGGTTTTATATGCTGAGATTTAGAAGGGAAAAAACAAAAGTTCTTAAAGAAAAAGTTCAATATCGATGAAGTTAGTGAAACTACATCCATATGAGCTACTCTCTTTCCATGAGTTTGCCTGTACATCAATAAAGCAGAAGAGTACAAAAGAGTTTGATCAAACTCAACACAGCAAATCTTAAAGGACACTCTCTGCCTTATTGTTATTCTCTTTGTGTTGTTTATTTAATGTGATATTGATGAGATGCTGTCAGAAGCCGTCTGTCCCTCTGAATCAGTATTCATCAGCACTGGAGCTCAGTGCTCATGAGGACACAGAAATTTGCCAAAATAATCAAAACCAGGATCCACCTACAGACCTGCACTGGTTTAAAGCTGCCCTTTGGAGAAAATCACATGAACAAACAAACATTTGTTTACTTTTTGCATAACTCTAGAAAAGCCACTGTTTATATCTCTTAATGTAATTTCCTTTAAGCGTGCACACAGCAGGTAAACAAACAGGTACATAAAAAGAATATCAGCACCCTCAGAAACTGGATCCTTTTAGGTTGATGTCACACCTACAGATCTTTTACTTTGGTCTGATTTAAATGGTATGATTGTTGCTTTTTTCTTTTGCATCATTTCATTATTAAACTAATCTAAAAGTATGTAATAAACTGTGAATGCTTTTATTGAGAACTGTGGGTTGACAGTGAGCAAATCAGAGAAGGTGAATAATTGAAAAAATTAACCCATCACAGCATATGTAGATAAAGACATGAACTTCTCAGATCAGGAAGTAGAAATGTCATCTTTTGCTGTAAAATACACATTTAACACAGATTTTTATAGCAGTGTTTTTATAGGTAACATCGAGTAGACACTCAAGGAAGAACATATTTTTGGACGTCTGGGTTTGGCTTCATTTGTGAATACTGAAGTTTCAGACTTTCCATCATCTCCTCAAACCTGCAAAAGTTTGAAAGGATGTTTCTGGGAGTATTTGGACACAGGAAGTGGTCTTACTTGCAAAAGGCGTATATAACCAGGAAGTTGCCAACCATGCCGGTGATACCGATGGCGAGGATGACTGAGCCGATGGTGTAGTGGGCGTGGTCAGGCACGTCCACGGTGGGGAAGGGGTTAGGGGCCTCGGGAGCCATCGCCACCTGTGGGACAGAACAGGAAAAGACAATGTCATGATTCTGCAGCTTGACCACAGCCCTGGTAGATGGAAGGAATAGTTTGTGATTTTTTTAGTGGGACCGTATAAGGTACCTAGCACTAGCCACTCTGACAGACAGCAGCTCTTATTCTGAACCAAAATGATCATCACAGAGGACAGGGCTATACATTTCTGCTAATGGGGCACCAAATCTGCATCATTTCAAGAATTGTGGGTGAAAACAAGCAACAAAAGCAGCATAGGGTGACTACACGCCATAGACAGATTATTTACAATAACATAAAGTGCTTAACAAATTTATTAGACCCCCACCAAATGTAAGGTTTATGCCACAGCTGCCCTAAATTAACAGCATTTGCATTTACCCAAATATTTTTTTATGTTTCTGTAATAGTTAATACACCAGTATGTAGAGGCCCTCTAACAGAAATAATATTTTTACTACGAAAATATAATAACTATTATTGTTATATATGAATTTTCAAATGTACAATTCTACAAAAAACAGTAAACATTGTAAAGCACATTATTATTTTTTGATTAAGGTGTCAAATTATAGTTATATAATTGCATTCCTGAACTGAAATAAATAGTTTTAGTGGTTGAATGTTATGCTTTATTAATTTCTGACATCTCAGAGAAGCCCAGTGAGCGGGTCATATTTGGCTATTAGGGTGAATTCTGTTGGAAATCCCTCAGTCCTGTTCAAAATTTATGTCCAATGACAACATCTTCAGTTTTAGACACATTTTTTAAATATTTCTAAAATCTTTATGTTTTAATTTTTAATGACAGGCAGTCTAATACATTTGCATCGGTGGCACAGGCTGATAATGCGCTTGGTCAGTCATCAGAGGGTTGCTGGTTTGAGGTCATCTCCTGCTGTCACATGGCAATGTGTCCTTGGGCAAGACACTTAACCCAAAGTTGCTCCCACTGCTGCGTCAGTGTTGTGTAAACGGGCATCAAAGGGTGTGAAAGTTTTAGTTGATACTGATAACTAACATAGAAACTCTTAACCATCAGTGAGTGGATGGGTGTGACCTGTGGTGTAAAGCTGCTTTGAGTAATCAAAGAGACTAGAAAAGTGCTATATAAGCATAAGTCCATTTACCATTTACATTTGTTAAGCACTTTACTTTACCTTCTACCAAGCTACTTTCTTAGGGCACTGCTTGTCTCTTCTGCACAGCCTTCATGTCTTCCTGCCAGCAGCACCCACCAGCTTGCTTCACAAGAGAAAACAACCACTACCAAACTGGATAAATGTGTGCTTTTTGCAGCTATTATGACCACTGTTTACTTTGGACACTTGCAAATGTATTTCTGGAGTACCCACAGGAAAAACTTCTATAGATTGAGAGTCAACAGGTCAGAATTAAAAATGGAGGAAACTGTCATGGGAACTGAAGGATCTGAGAAATTAACATTACCTGTTGATGCAGGTGTGTAAATCATGCCCCAACTAGGTGAAATAAGAGTGTAGCTACTAAAAATCACGTTTGGATGTTTCAGGATCAGAGGATACTGCTTTATACTGTATGTGGCTCTGCAGTCTGCAGCTCTCATCATGCAGAACCTCCCTGCTGTAATGAACATTAATAATTGTACAGACCAGATTCACAATTTTACAAACTATTAGGGAAAGAAAAGAGGAGCCAAATGAAAGTTCATCTTGACAGTAACTATTCAGCTTGTACTGATTGTTTATTTTTTAATGGCAGAAGCCATGGTTTTGATGAGTTTACTTGATGAAAACACACTGTATACACGTTTGTTGTTGTTGTTGAGGTAAACTGAGCCAGAATAACATTCTTTATCAACATTACTGTGCTTGGCAAGGAGGATCATTTTTAAACATTTAACTTATAGTAAAGTCACCCTATGCTATTTTTGAGGCTTGTCTTTCCCAGAATATTTGAAATTTCACATTTTTGGTGGCACCGTTAGCAGAAATGTATAGCCCTGGCTTCCATACCAACTATTTCCAGACAGACTGACAGCTGCTGTCTATCAGTGTGGCCAGTGTTCAGGCTAATTCTACACAACTACCATAAAGGACCTCATACAACAACACTTCAAAAAGTCCAAACTATCCATTTAATTTGTAGAGTGACTTGACAAATAACCTTCATTTTTGTGGGGCAAAAAAAGCAAAGCTTCTGCAGGCTTGAGAACACCTTCTAGACACTGCATTGTTCATGACAACAAAATGAGTCTGACTTAAAAACATCTCACTTTTGTCCACTAAAAGCGTTTGCGATGTTATGTTTAAATATTCTACCATGAGTGTCTGGTCATTGTTACATATTAGAAGGATGTGAAAGTAGAAGCAGTGATTAAAAGTCTCTCCTATCAGTTACATTTATAATCCACACAGTGATAAACCTTCAAATCCTCAGACCTCTGTAATCACTGCTCTAATTCTTTTTTTTAAGACTAATATCTCCACAGACGGCACATCTCTGTTTCTAATTAACGTTTTGCTTCACATCTCTTCATCCTGACTCCCTGTTGCCACGTTAACAGCATAAATTACTCCTCAGGCAGATAAAACATCAAGCAGACAGTTAATCATAGATGAAGGTCAGTTAATCTGACGGAGAAGACAGATTTTTCCCTTAAATATCTATGAAGCTCGGCTTTTATTTAGAGTCTATTTGTCCATCCTGTGCTGTATTACAGCATACGTTCACCTGTTGTTAAGTCAGTTTCCCGGTTTTCTTACTTATGAAACAATGAGTAAAATCTAAACTTCTTTCTCTTCTTTTTTTTCTTGCCGTAAATTTCTTTTCTTGCACATAAAATGATGTTTCAAAGTTTCATGCTTATGACAGATACTCAGGCAGGCCACCTATACGTACAGACACTGAAGTCCAACTATTTTCTGTTCAACTTTTTTTTTTTTTTTAAATGCATCTTTACACTAGAGGACTTGGGTACTGAGACCAAGAGTCTAAAACTCAAGGGTTCATAAGGAATGTGAGCTTTGGTTCTGCTTTTTTGGTTCATATATAATTTTCAATAATTTAACCTCAGGGAGAATACTACTAACAAAGGTTTTAAGCCTCTTTAAGGACCAGCTGTGTAGCTGTAGAATAACGCCATTTATGATGTAGTGCATAAAAAAAAGTTTTTCCAATCTTCTTTTGTTCAACTCTGGTGAGCCTGTGCATATTCTAGCCTCAGTTTCCTATTCTTAGCTGACAGAAGTGGCTCTCAGTGTGGTCTTCTGCTACTGAAGCCCATCTGCTCTCAAGGTGATTCGATGTGTTGGCTCAGCAGATCAGCAGTACTCAGACCAGCCTGGTTTTAACACCATCAGGTTGCACAAGTGCAGAGTTGCTGCCATGTAATAGGTTGGATAGCATTTTGTGTTAATGAGCAATTAAACAGGAGTAAGTAAGTAAAAAGTAAGCAAAGGTTTACGTATAGTGTACCTAATAGAGTGGCCACTGAGTTTATATTGGCTCCACTAGAAACCTGTCAAGTTGTTCCAAGAGGAAATATTCTCATCAGAAATCAGCCAGGGGGCTTAAATATACTGTAGTTGTAGAGTGACATAACAACTTTTGTCCCTAAAAACACTCATAATAAAAGTTTGGGAAATATTGTCATGAGAGTTGTGACGTTTTGAAAAAATCTGCTGACATATTTTTTAAAAATGATGTAATATTATCAAAATTGACACTAAACAGGGCCCAAAAGAGATGATGCTTCTGTACAAAAAAAACATTTTTATAACGTTTTAGTAATAAGTCGACTTTTCACATGA
Organism: Cetoscarus ocellatus; assembly: GCA_037902135.1. NCBI lineage: Eukaryota > Metazoa > Chordata > Actinopteri > Labriformes > Labridae > Cetoscarus > Cetoscarus ocellatus. Next base: position 2,354,920 of record JBAMNC010000040.1, read on the forward strand.
CCCAGAGTTGTGCTATGAAAATGTTTTATGGCTTTCAGCAGTGCCAGCATGTTGCAGTGGTTTAGTTTTAACAATCATGACCAGCCCTGCATGTTTTTACCTCACACTATTCACCCAATCAGACCTCAGCTTTTGTGTGGGTTTACTTTTCAAGTGTATAACACTGATGCTTGTCCTCTCCTGCAGTGACCCATGAAACAGAAAGTCACACCCAGTCTGCTTTTAAATGTGCGTGAAGTTATTAACGCTCAGAGCTGTGAACAGTCAGTACATAAAACATGCAACCCTGTGAAGGATACGCCAAGTGATGGAGTCTGATCCAATGTGACAGTGATGTGATCAGTGAAGTGCCGCAGCCGCAGACAAACAAACAAACAGCCGGCTCAAGGACACGCATCTATCTGACAGCAGCCTCAAAATGTGAACTAGGGACAAACTCATCTTTAATAACAAGGAAGGGTCCCACATCACAGAGATTCAGTGTGAATTTATCAAAAACTTCTTTGTCGGGTGTATCACCATAAATCTGTTTGTTGGATAGAAGAGAACAGGATGTACTTGGAGTTATTTTAACCCCTTCAGCTCAAGTTTTTACCCAATTTATCTTGCCTGTGAAAATGTTGGGAAGGAAAAACAGATGCTTTCTGTTTTCTGGAAGGATTAACTATATTAGGAGAAAATCTGTATATAAGGGTGTATCATCATTCTAGCACATTTCAATTCAATTATCAATACATGAGCCATAAATGTTGATACTCAGATTTCTTTGTTCAGTTGACTCTGCGTGGCAATACTCATAGAGCCCTTGCAGCAGTGCCAATGAGATTAATGGGAGCAGAAGCAAACAGGCTGAAAAGAAGTGGACTAACCGGTGAGAGACACACAAGACAGGGGGGTTTATTCCAGACGACAGCTCCGTCATTGTAGGCTGGAGCTTGGCAAGATGGATCTGACTGATCACAGACATTGAATCAGGTGGATCCAGCTGCTGCGCAAGGATACTGATTTATCTAACCACTGAAATGTACAGTACGTACAGATGTTGTAAGACCAGTGAGTGATCATGCATGATAATAGTGATCTCAGTATCAATAAAAAATTATGTGAGCTGTGCTGCATTTCCATTTCACTGTAAACACTGACATCTGCCCTCATTTGGTCTGGGACAGTGTGGGTCAGCTTGACTCTGCTCTTCAGTTTCAAAGTGAATCATGCAGAGGATTGGGACTTAATCTGAATTGTTGCCTGACACGTTACCACTTTATAAGACAGTAAACGGCCGGTCACAATAGCTGATTCATGTTCTTTCTGTGACATCCATTTTTGACTCACATGTGCAGAATAGAAAAATGGGCTTTTAGACCAGCAACATGGGTACTGAAATATCCAATTCATGGTAGAAGACATAAGGGTGACAGTACTGATACCAATAAACCTCTCAGCACGTACAGATAACTGGAGGTCCACCACTGGCCGCGCACAGCCTTCAACATTTTTGATGTGAAACTCGAGCTTTGTATCCAAACTTTCTCTTCTGCTTATACATGTATGTTTATTTAGGCTCTTCTCCTCAGACCTATGCTTATTTTATTCCAGTATTTGAGCAAGATAAAACAAAAGACAGGACTAAAGGTAGATTATCAAAACAAGAGATGAGGAGCTGCAGCGAGAGTATCAGTGTACGAAACAAGTGTTAGCATCTTCCTACAGTTTGAGACTGTTCTGGAAGAAACCTTCGTTATCAGAATGTTTTCCATCTCGTCAGCAGCCCTCGCCTTCACTTCATGTTTTGCTGTTAGGTCACAAATCTTTCAGCAGATTAAGCGTGGCGTGTCAGGGGGGAGCGTGGTCTGTCACAAAGGATTCAGAGTTTCAGCTTCGCCCACCACTGCTGCCTCTGACTCGAAGAAAAGATCATTAAAAGAGTCTGTCTGCTCCCTGAGCCTCCACAGCACGTATGGATCAAGATGAAGGATTTCTGCTCTGTCCTCCTCTTTTCTCTGAGAGACATGACACATTTTAATAACATTATCTGTTATCTTATAAAAACAACAGGTTGTTAGGCAGATATGATGAGATATTCTAACTGCTTTAAGTCATTATCAGAGATGAGTAGTCTCTTAATGCCAGCATTCAAAGACGGTGAATAATGTTAGTGTTTTCTTGGCAAGTTTAATGACAGTTGTTTCAATAGTATACTGAGTAGTGACTGAGATTTTAGACCAGTTTGTTCCTCAGTGTTTCATTTCTATCAGTTATGACTCGAATGATCACACAACTGAAATGATTACTTTGTTCCCTCATTAAAAATCAGTTTTACTTTTGATGTATTTTCTTTTGTAGACAGAACAAAAGTCAAAGGGGCGAGAAACAGTATCTGTTGAAGGATTTGCAAAGAGCGGTACTGACTAATAGGACAGTTCGGTGGCGCAGCATGTAGTGCACGTGCCTCACAGCAAGAGGGCTGCTGGTTCGAAACACGTGTCGGCCAGGGCCTTTCTGTGTGGAGTTTGCATGTTCTCCCTGTACCTGCATGGGTTCACTCCAGGCACTTCAGCTTCCTCCCACAGACCAGAAAAATTCTCATAAGGTTGATTGGTGACTCTTAATTGCCCTGAGGTATGGGTGTGACCATAAATGATTGTTTCTCGATGTGGCCCTGTGATTGGCTGGTGACCAGTCCAGGGTGTACCCTGCCTTCCGCCCAGTGTCAGCTGGGATAGGCTTCAGGTCCCGCAACCCCCTAAAGGATAAGCAGAATAGATAACGAATGGATAGATGGTGCTGACTAATTTAAACTAAAATACACCTAACAAGGACATTTTGCTGGCCTGTTTTTTTTTTCACTTAAAGATGGCGATGCCAAACGTTATTTTTCCTTTTTAGACCTTGAAATAGGATGTGTATTTGGACTTGATGGATAATTTTTACTCTTGTATTTTAACAGTGTATGGGAATGTTCACCTCTTGTAAGTGACAAAATCAAGCAAATTAAATAAGAGTTTTTTCTACCTATCATACATCTTTTTTGTCACTTTATTCTGCCCCGGTGCCAGGAAGAACCAGAACTGAAGGCATTCTGTTTTCAGGGTGTTTTTCTGTTCATCTGTCTTCCTGTCCAGCTGGACTTTTTTTTTGTAAAAGCAATATCTCAAGGATGCTTTGAAATTATCTTCAAATGTCCACTCCAACCCAAGAATAAATTGATTAGATTTTGGATGTAAAAGGTCAAAAGTCAGTTATCAGGCCTACTCTGATGCTGTAATAATTTCATGATGGTACATGCTCAATGTCACTGCAGCTTCAGGTCTTGTCATAAAACATGCATGTAAATTTAATTATCTTCATTGGCCTCCAGTTACAGCTTAAATAAAATTCAAAGCTCTACTCCTGAAGTACAAAACAGTGACAAGAATGGATCCTGCCTTCCTAGAGTACCTCATCCAGATCTACACTCCCTCTCACCTGGTGCCCCCATCTCAGCATGGCTCAAAATCACTAACTAGACCCTTCTCCTTTGTTGTGGTGGTGGAATAAATTGCCCAGCTCCATCTGATCTACAGAGTCCCTCTCTACTTTTAAGAGAAAGTTGATGACTCAACTGTTTAGGGAACACTGATGCACTTAGTCTGACTCTTCTCCACCGGTAGAAATGAGTTAGAAGGTTTCTGACCCAGCTCTTAGTGAGAGCACTGAGAATGTTGATTGATGCATAATATGATGTTGATGTTAATGACTTGAATCCTTGATGATGATGATGATTAAGATAGTTAATGAATGGATCCTGCCTTCCTAGAGTACCTCATCCAGGTCTACACTATGTATATATATATATGTATATATATATATATATATATATATATATATATATATATATATATATATATATATATATATATATATATATATATATATATATATATATATATATATATATATATATATATACACACATACATATATATATATATATATATATATATATATATATATACATATATCAGAGTTGAAGCTCTTTGTTTCAATTACTAATGTTTCCTCTAGTCTAGACTCTTGCTTGTGTTGTACTTACTCTCAGATGTATGTTGCTTTGGAAAAAAGTGCCTGCTAAATGAGATTATAACATTGTAAATAAGATTTTGAGCAATCATGTTAATACTACCCCAGCCCTATTTCTTGACTTACTAATTTACTTAAACCATTTTCTGCTTATCTTGAGGATGCAGTGAACCCTCAGGAAGAAGATAAACTTCATGACTGAGGATCTTTCTTGTCTAAAAATGGAAAATAGTTTTCTAGAAAAAATTATTTTAGGTTACCAACATCATATGCTTGGGTCTAGTCTTCATCATTAATATTTTTAATGGGCCAATCATGTAAGTTAAAAAAACTGACAATTTTAATAACAATTCCAACCATGAACCAGTTGTTTATTAGTTACCAGTATGTTAGTTAGTAGCACACTGGCCTCTGTCCATCCATCCGTCTGTCTGTGAGCACTCAAAAAGTTCTCAACAGATTTTGAGGAAATATTTTACATGGCACAAGGACGAAGTGATTAGATTTCGGTGGTGATCTAAACCTAGATGCTGATCCAAGAATTTTTTCAAGGATTTGTTAACATTGTGAGATGGAGCATTTTTTTTACCATTTATACTAATAAATCAGCTAAGAATGTCAGAAATGGCATGGAGGAGGTTTATGCTCTCTAACACTTTTAGTAGATTGTAAGTTAGGTAAATTTTGTACTTTAATAGAGATTTTTAGTAACTTGGTTGATTGGTAAGTTCCGTATTGCACTAGTACCACAATGTAATTACTCTGTCTTAATAACAACCAATAAAAACTGTTTCAGTAAAACAAGTCACAAACTTCTAGTCTTAATAATCTCTAAATAACTCATCATTACAACACAGGGCATAAAGTATATGTATCCCATTTATATAAGCATCAATAAAAGGGTATTAAAGGGTATTATACTGCTGGAGGAAATGATGACTCTGTGACCTCGACACTCGAACAATAAACTCCAAAATCTATTCAGTTCATCCCTGTGTCATTATGAACAATTGTGCTATAGCTACGGAATATTTTTCTCAAGAGAAAAATCAACATAGGGCTCCTTGACCTTGACTTTTTAACCTTGATCTCCAAAATCATTTTATGTCATCTCTGAGTCAGAGCGGACATTAGTGAAAACTTTGATTAAAAAAAATCCTTGAGCTTTTACGAGATACCACATTTACACACACAAGACTCCACAGTTTTGCCCTTGACCTCAAAAATGTAATAAGTTTGTCCTTTATTCTGAGCGGAAATTTAGTCAAAGTTTGAAGAAAATCCCTCAAAGAGTTAACAATCACTTCCCAGCACAGGCAACCCAAAACCTCGCCTCTGGCCTTGGCTGCTGCCAGCTTGAAAGCAAAAATACAAATCATTTTCTTACTTTCTGCAGAGGCTCTTTCATAAATCATGTTTCCATTACTTTTTTCCTAGTGCCTTAACAAACTGAAGTGTGCCTCATTGTATGTTCATCCATCAACAGCTCACTCCCGTACTGCTGCATGATTTAGGAAGAGTGTTAGGTGATAACGGCGCGCAGCAGGTACGCTTGTCTGAACTTTTATCAGACATGTTCAGGTGTCTGCAGACCTATTATCATACATCAGAAGTGGTTGTCAGATAGTCAGACATTTTCAGGGACACCCTCCTTTTCACACTTTTTCTCTGTGGGAGTTACTGCAGCTTCATCAGAAAAATCTCATGATCTGTCGGCTTGGTGAAGGTGAGGATGAAGCCACAAGTTCAGCTCTGCTTTAATGTGTTCTTTCATGCATTTACACATTTTTCTGACAGTTATCACATGTAGACACCAAGAAAACATTTAACTAGTAGGCACGACTTACTGAAACATGCTTCACCCATCTGTTAATAAATATTTGGTCTATAAAAATAAACTACTGTAAAATAACAGAGAGTAAGTCGAACTTCAGATACATAGTTTTTCATCTGAAGAGTTCGATGTATCCTATTGAACACTAAAACACACCATCATCACACACTGCACACAATGTGATGCACTTGGGTTTGTGACCTCTTTTGGGACTGTTATTATCCCTGCATAATGGCCGTAAACACTTACAGGCCACTTTATTAGGTACACCTTGCTGGTAACAGGTTGTGCTCCTGACTCAACAAGGTGCTAGAAACATTCTTGAGATTTTGGTTCATACTGACACAACAGCATCATGTTATGGCGGAAAATTTGTCTGCTGCACATCTATGATGCTGGTTCCCTGCTCCACCACATCCCAAAGATGCTGCGAAGGATTGAGATCTGGTGACTGTGGAGGCCACTAGAGTTCTGTGAAGTCATTGTCATGTTCAAGAAACCACTTTGAGATGATCTGAGTTTTCTGACATGGGTACACTGTGGTCATAAAGGGATGGTCAGCAGCAACACTCAGACTGTGGTGTTTAAACAATGCTCAACTGGTACCAAGGTGCCCAAAGTGGGCTAAAAAATATCCCCTAAACCATAACACCACCACCAGCATGAACTATTGATACAAGTCATGACAGATCCATGACTTCATGCTAAATTCTGACCCTGCCATCTGAATGTTGCAGCAGAAATAGAGACTTATCAGATTAAGCAACATTTACAATCTTCTATTGCCAAAGTTTGGTGAGTCCATGCAAACTGTATCCTCAGTTTCCTGTTCTTACTTGATTAGACCGACTTCCGATGTGTTCTAATGCTAACCATGGTGGTTATTCAAGTTATTGTAACCTTCCTATCATCATGTACCCCTCTGGATATTCTCCTCTGACCTTTGGCTTCAATCATGCATTTTCCCCTGGAGAACTCTTGCTCACTGGATCTTTTCTCTTTTTCCAAACCATTCTTTGTAAACCCCAAGAGATGGTCCCAGTAGATCAGCAGCTGTACCTCAATACTCAGGCACCACCAACTATGCCAGGTTTTAAGTCACTTAAATCACCTTTCTTCCCCATTATTGTTCTCTGTTTAACAGAAACTTTAACAGTTTGTCTTGCCCATGTTAATGTGATTGGTCACAGTTACATGATGTTTTCAATTCGGAATTAAGTATTAAACAACATGGAATTAAAGTATTCTCCTTCTCCTTTACATGGAAATAGTAATTCTGAATTGAGGTTTCCATGGAAAGCACATTTATTCACCTTTATTCAATTATGCTTAAGGTCTGGGGGTTGGGAATGGTTCTGATTGGACAGGGGGCGGACGTGACGTATATTTACGTCTACTGGAAGAAAACAAACTCCAGTTCAGCATCTCCAGCATGTCAGGGAAACCTCGTCCAACTAGGACGCTAAAACTTTAGAAAGGTCTGCATTTTCATGCTTTCGTCCATCCACTCTTTTTAATTTTTCAAATCTTCTAAGGCTCTAATTAAATAAATTGTCTCGGCTCGAGTCCAACGCTTGCTTCAGGCAGCCATCCTGTTCCAGTGTGCAACAGGACAAGGGAACGAGCATGTGCAGAACGACCGGAATTAATTTTAGGTGGAATGACCGTATACATGATCGATGAATTATCTATTTCGGATTAAAATAAGAAAAAACAGCCACCTACTTCAGAATTAAGTTTAATTCGGAATGGTCATTTTAATTTGGAATTAGGTGTTTACAGGGTCATTTCTAAACTTTTTAAAGAGGATTTAAGTTTTATTCCAAATTAAAGGGGAATTAAAGCTCTCATGTAAATGTAGCCATTGGCTGGTTAACTATTTGTGTGAACGAGCAGTTGTATGACTGAGCCGTTGAGTTTATTATAAAGTAGATAGGCCTCTCCTCAATTTAAGACAAAAAGCAGAGGTAGAAAGTACAAGTGTCAGGATGCGAGTCATAACAATCCCCACAGAGCTCAAGAGCTGTAATATGTTGGGAGAAAATGAAATTCAGCTTCACAAGAGAATGTTTCTAAAAGAGAGACTCAGCTGTAAGAAACACAGGAGAGTTCAGTGTTTTATAGTTTTTAGGAAAAAGTTAACCTGACACACCAGATTGACTGTTTAATGTATTTCATCTGGGCAACAGCCCATAGAAAGTGTTTGGGAGTGGGCGGAACCCTTTTGTCGCATATCCAGCTGGTGATCGGATGATCGCTCTGTCAATCATATTCATTGCTGGCCAATCAGATAATGAAGTAGGTAGGCGCTAATGCTGCTGTGTAAAACACAAACCGTAGGCCACTATGTAGAACAAACTCTCACCAAAACATGTCATAAGTGAAGCAAAAATATCATTTATATCCAGAAATGCTTTCTTTTTTTTGTTTTCTTTTTCTTTTTCAGTTTAGTAAGGAAACATAGTACAGATTCTGCTATCTCACTCATAGCTCCGACATCTTCTGGCTGTAAAGGATGTTGATTGGGCTGTGCCGCCTTTGGCTGCTCACAATCGTTGTAGAATGGAGCTTGGCAAGATGGATCTGTGTGATTACAGACTTTAAACCAGCTGCTGCGCAAGGTTAGGAAAAAGTCATTACCATCCATACTTTTACCCTTGTGGTGACTTTAATTCCCTGTATGTCCTTGTTGGGGTTTGAAAGACTCTTCCAACAAAAATGCTAAAGTTTTAGTGTCTTTGAAGAAGTAAAGTGAAAAAAAGACAAGAAACAGAGACTTTAATGCTGAAGTTAAACTAACCATGTGTGAGGTTAATAAAAGCTGGTGTGTAAATTCAAAGCTGTCTTGTAATGGTCTGCAGGTCTTAAGATGTTAACTGGAGCTAATTACAGATGAATGAGGAGTGGAAGCTGCTCCTCCTCTCATGTAAATTATCTTTGTGACTTTACCAAAAGGTCATTTTTCTCATTACGCTCATTTTCATCACTTTCAACAATCCCATGTGATGATTTAATGAGAGTCTGGATGTAACACATAGCAGCAGAGTGTAAATGTGTGAAAGATGTGTCCATCATTAAACTGCAACAGCAGGACTGGTGCATAGCTACGTGACAAAATAAACGAGTGAAAAAACAAAAACTGTCAAAACTGTACACCAACAAACCCTTTTGACACAGCTGGGGTATTTGCATTTACAACATTTCCTCTTCTTCCCTGAAACCTGATTGATCTCTGTTTGTCAAAGCTACATAAGAGGATGTAATGTAGGTATGTGCAAAAGTGCCTTCAGTTCTTAATTTGAATAAAACATTTGTACATGCACACAGTTGTCATGTCAGTTTAATTTGATGGAGAAAGCAGAAGAATCAGTCGTCAATGTTGCCTGTTACACTACTACAAACACCACTATAACTACATGCCTCCAGATACAGTATGTCTCCTCTGCTCATCCCTTTGCAGAGAATAATCAATATGGTTCATATTTTGACCTTTGAACTATTACCTTAAATATCAGATTATCCTTATATCAGAGTGGCCAATACTACAAAGGTTGATTTAAGTTTCTCATTGCATTAATGAGATATTTCACTCCAAAAGCAGAGGATGGCAATGAGGCCTCATGACCTTAAACTGTGACCTTCAAAGTCAGATCACTGTTTTGTTGAATCCAAATACACATTTGTGCAAATTCTGATGACAATCCTTCTCTGTGCTCCTGGGCTATTTTGTACGTAGGTAAAATCTAATAGCAGAACTAAACCTTGACTATTAATCTATGACAAAAAGTGTAAACAGATTTACACTCACTAATGCGGTATTGTGTTCACAGGTAGCATTCACAAGCAAATTATAACCACAAAACCCAATGGCAAAGACTTTTGGTCTTGGACCTCCAAATTCAAATAAGTTTGAAGAAAATCCATTAAAACATTCTTGTGATATCTCATTAAAAAAAAAAATTACAAGGTAACAGAACAAGATTTGAGAAAAGTATCCTTGACCCATGACCTCCAAAATCTCTTACCTGAGAAAATGGCATTAGTCAAAAGTGTGATAAAATCCTCTAGAAAAGTTCCTTGAGATAATGGGCTCTAATTTTGTAGACCAGGCGCAGGCGGGGCGCAGGCAGGCGCACCCACGCCTCCGTCTCTCCTACCGGCGCACGTAGCAGAGAGGGTGGAGATAAGACTTGAGTGGGTTTAACACAGCCGAGTGTGATCTTCACCAATCAAATGAACGCCTCTCCTCGCCTTTAAATGCGCCGCGGGCGAGGCGCAGTGACAATTTCACCTTGGTGGTGAAGAAGGTCAGAGCCGCTGTCACTTTTACAGCAACTGGTCCGCGCAGGGGCCACCGGGCCGCGCATCGGAGCCACGATGCACGTCACCGTGTGGACCACCTCGCGGGACAGATGTAATCTTTTCCTGTGTCATAATAGGAGTACAAAATTAAGTGATAATTACATTTAAACACAGCAGCAGGCTAATCCATTCATCATGCTTGTGATCCACCTGCATTACTGGTCTGTCATCGCCAAATAGCAGAACCTTAGGTGAAATTATATCTCCTCCTCATCCTCCTTGCAATAATGTACTCCATCTTTTTAGGTCAAGTTACGAATAAAGATTAAAACAGAGAAATATGGGCAATCACAGGTAAATCCTTATAAAAACACTGAGTGACTTGCATTTTTATTCAGCGAGCGTCTCTCTCTTTTTTCTTTTCTTTTGAATTTCATGAGATGAGAGAAGCCGGATACTCCATATCGGATGATGTGGCTGTTTGTGGTTGGCTGAGAGATGTGAACTCGTTAGTTATGACAAACGTCTCTGATCTGACATCAGATGTGACGGGACAATTAATATAGATACAAATGTATGTGCTGGTTCAGACGGTTACATTAAATAGTGGTTGTTGTGATTGTTCATTGCATTGAAATGTTCCTGACACTCTGGATACCTGCCTGTGAGGTTTTGGTGACGTATGCACACTGTGTGCCTGTCAGCCAAATTACCACTGCCCCGAGTGCGCCTCTCCTGCGCCGAGAATAGACCAGGTTGGAGATGGCGGGCTTTCAGCGCACCTTCCGCGCGTTTTTTTGGCATGAAATTGTCACTGCGCCAAGCTGAATCTTTCGACACCTCCCCCCGGTGTGCCGTCACACCCATCTCGGCGCAGCCAGTCTACCAAGTTGCCAAATTGGCTGCGTACGGTGGTGCGCCGGACGAAATTACCACTGCGCGGGATGCGCCAGGCTGCACCACCCTGAGTTGCGCCAGGAAATAAGAGACCAATAAGTTAAGAAGCAGAGAAGGACCAAAAAGCTCTGTGACCCTGACTTTTGACCGTTGACCTCTAAACTGCAATCCCATGATCCTTGACTCACCATGGATATTCATGCAAAGTTTGTTGTTAATCATTTTATCATTTTTCTGAGATTCTTTTGTTCACAAGAATCTAACAGACATAAACATAATGCAGCTAGTTTTGTCTGTTTCTGGCACAAAGGCACAAAAATGCAGCAGAAAGGGGTCTTGAGATTGACAAGAAGGGGAAGAACAAGAAGGCCCACTAACCTAAACTGTAAATCTTCATAATCTAATTAGGTCATCCTCAGGTCAAAATGGACTTCTGTTCAAAGTTTAAGAAAAGTTCCTAACAGGGTTCTCATGATTTTGCATTAACAAGAATAACCTGGGCCAAAGGATGATGGCAGATGGCCTGACAACTTTAAATTATGACTCCAAATTCAGCTGTTGCTGACATGAAAGAATGAAAATGAAATCATGGGTCGCAAACCCTAATGGTGTGGCCTGAACTCCCCCCCAGAATTTTGATTAGCCACCCCAGGTGCCAATCCAAAATTCTGTTCAGTGATCAGTTGTTTGCCATATCAGCTTCTAGTCAATCTAGAAAAAATGTTGAATGAAAGCAGGTCAAGACAGCTGCAATGCACCTGTCTTTGAGTCAGCTTAACCACATCCTTATTAAGTCCAGTTCATAAATGGCATGGTAAGTTAAATCAAACTATTGAGATACACAGAAAAACACAGGTTTGATATATAAGCTGATTCTTACTGTCAAAACTGACATCTTACTATGGGTTTATTGGGTCTTTCTGTTTTTTTGACATAGCCTCCAGTCCACAACAAATGAATTGCAGTTTTTGTCTTCATCCCCCACTTTTCAGCATTTAAATTTAGGGTAACATGCATCATAAAACTTCATGAATCAAAGTGGAAGATACATAGCACCACAGAAGAAGAACCTACTCTCCTGTAAAGTCTTTTTTAAAGTTTGCTCTTGTTTTGTTGTGTGTGTAATTGTTTGTTTATGTGTTTTTTTGTCTTAAATGTAGAATTTTTCTAGTATTTCCTTGTCTGTTTGAAGCAGGAATTCTTCTTTGGTGTTTTCTTGGTGCTCCAAATCCAGGAGTTCATTTGCCTCTTAATTTTAAGGTCAGAAGTTAATCTTATTTTGATTGACTTGTTTCCTTTGTAGTTGTCTGTTTTATAATGTTTTATTTTTGCTACAGCATCACATGAGCAGCAGTTAATCCTTTTTGCAGCATTATAAACAACTAATCAATCATGAAGAAATACATGTGATAAAATAAATCATACATAATCTCTGTTTTACTCTTGTTGTAATGTGGTTAACTACCTCTGAATAATGCCTCAAACCACTGAGTCAAAACAATTTTCTATTTCTCCAACCAAGCCAACATGCCATGAGCACAGCATCATTAACAGCAAATGTTCAGAGCAAAAATAGTAAATCTTTGCTGAACTGGATCTAAAGTGGATCAGTGTTTGCTCACAGCAGGCAGGAATCCATTTCTACTTCAATTATGTAACACAATTACACGGTGTACCTTTTCTCCATGCAGCTGACCCACATTATGGCTCTCAGGCTGTAATTACAGCTGTATGTGAACTGCTCTGGATGTAATTAAAGTTCCACTGCTGTATATTATCATTCTTCATCTCCTCTATAAGTCTGTTTTCTCATTACAGACCAACTCGCTGTTTAACAGAAGCCCCACACTGCTGCTTGAGCCTTTGGAAAGACATAAAACAGACACAGACCAAAGCTCTCGTTGTCCACGACAGGAATCAGAGAGAAAGGCTTAAGTGTGTTCGGACTAACAGAAAATAAATCTTTAGAGGATTTGAGTAGATAGCAATATGAAAGAAATAACTGGATTGTAACTGATGAGAATTGGATCTGACTGTACTGTTCTAGTTGCTTTATCTCATTCAAACTTTGCACATGTCTATATGAATAAGGTGATTAGGTTTTGAAAGTCAAGGGTCATCTTTTCTTGTCCCCTGCTTGTGAATGCAACATATCAACCATTTTGCACAAATCTCCACTTTGACTCAACTTGAACTTGAAGAAGGTCAAACCTCTTTGGGTCCCGTGATCATCGATTTCTTGTAAACTTTCATTCTTGGATTGCTGACTTCCTGTGGTGAGCATATTCATCACTTCCCATTTTGCCAGTGAACCCTGTGTCATGTGTAGTCTTACTCTACTTATGCTAATTACAACTATTTGATATTTACTATTAAAAATACCATTTTTGTTTGATTAACGCACGTTCAAAGGTACTAAGGTTAAGTAACAGCACTCCAACTTCTCAGAGGCTTTGTAACTCAGTTCAATTCTCTTCTGCTCCTAGCTTAGCTTAACTTAGCCTGGCCTAGCATTTAGCCACAAAGTACGGCTTCTCTCTCTGCCTCTTCCTCCTCTTCTGCTCTCTCCTGACTGGTGTGCCATGTGCTCAGTTACTCCTCATACTCCTTTACTGACAATGGTTAATTGTTAAGCTGTAGTTGGCCAGCCAGATGTAGCCGGTGCGGGCCAAGATAGCTTAGCTTCTCCCTGAGAGGCAATGGCTAGGTCACTGTCTGAGGCAAGCATAGCCGTAAGTCAAAGAACCAGTCAGCAGCCCACCAATCTATTTATGTTTTAAATAGATTTTCCCCACTCAGCGACACATTGTGTCGAAAATCAAACTCTGACTATTGGTGACTCTTGATGAGAAACGTGAAGGTAGCGAAGTCAGCCAGCATAGTTAGGTGTGTCCACAGGTCAAAAAGGGGCGACATCAAATCACATATCAAGTTGCTGGCAAGAAATAAGGGAAAGTTTGATAAGACTATCATCCATGTCTGCACTAATGACTCCTGGCTTCACTTATACTAGTCATTAAATTAATGTGGAGTCGGTGTGTTCATTTGCTGGGACTATGTCGGACACCGCAGTTTTCTCTGGTCCCCTCCAAAATCAGACCAGTGATGACGTGTAATTGCATTACGTCATTTAACCACTCCTAACCACAGTTCAGGAGGCAGACACCCTCCCTTCCTCTAAGGTTAGACTTAAAACATTCCTTTTTAATAAAGCTTTCAGTGAGAGCCAGCTCAGGCCTTGACCGGCTAATAGCTCATAGTGAAGCTGCAATAGGTTTAGACTGGTGGTGGGGTTGGCACACTGGGCTCCTCCCTCTCTGTCTCTCTTACACTCTCTCTCAGTCCTCTCTTTATATCTCCTTGCCCCTTTTTGTTTTGTCCTGCACTCGTATCTGGTTCTTGTCTTGTAGGCTACTTGGGATCCTTGGTGTGGATGGCCTGCTGCTGTGGACCTACAAAGCTTCAATAACTACAATTAAAAATATCTGGCCTTTCCTTTAGCCCCCATTCCATTATCATTACAGGTTTTGATATTAACTTTAGAGAGATCAACAAAATTAAACACATGGTAGTTATGCAAACAGCACACATATATGAGTATGGCCTTGACAGACAATCATGGATGACCTGCTGCCGTGGACCTGCTCGACTCCACAACATAAATTCATATTTTTGAACCTGTTAAACCCAATTTAATGGCAGCTCAGCTAGATGCTGCTATATCAATCAACATCAGTCCTCTCCAGTGTATAATCACTACAGATGTTCATGTTAATATTAGGATGACCTCTTCATCTGTGGTTGTTATTGATTATACCTCCATAATAAATATCTTTACAACTATATATATGAGGTCCCTCTTGAAAATAAGATGCCACATCTCAATCTGCCCACCTCCCTTCCTTCAACCAGACCCCGAACACAGCTTCAGTGGATGGCCGTTCAACATGAGACTGGCTCCACTCAAGTTTTCCAGCTGCTAAATAGAGGGTTTTATTTTGCCACTGCTGCTGTGAGCCTCCAATAGATGCACCTTCCTGTAGGATGGCCCAGTGCTGTGCTCATGGTAGATTCATGTTGGGCTTGGATATATGTATATGTAACTATGTGTATTTTATGTTTGTATATATGTATATTTGCATGTTTGTGTATAAAATGAAAAGTAAAAGAAGACATGATGCACTCTCTCAGACAGGCGAAGGAAGAGGAGGATGAGGAGGAGTGTGAATGTCCATAGAGGAAGAAGTGAAGCAAAGCATTAGGATGAATCTGAATCATCGGGCAACAAAAACAAAAGAAAAACATGTGACGCTGATGCAGCAAGACAAATCAAATCAACTCAATTCATGAGGCCCAAATGAAAAGCACAGCTCAGAGTTCCTTGTGTCTCCACTCAGTGTCTACACTCTGTTGTTTGTCTCATAACCTCTGTGGTCTGGACAAAGAAAAAGATATCTCTAAAGCTGAACCAGCAGCTCATTTATCTGTAATGATCCACAAAATGTTATACCACACCCGTATTTCCAGCATTCTTGTTTATTTTTGTAACTAAAGTATGTATTTCTACTTCAAAAGAGAGACAAATACCATCTGTTTTCATACTTCAAGCGTTTTCCCTGATGGAAGCCAAGAGTGACCCGGTGCCAACAAGCCACATACGGGACAAAAAAATCGTTTGTGTGAGACACGTTACCATGATGCCGATATGTAATCTGGATTCAACTGTAACATCCATCAAATTCTACAAAATGAAGACATCGGTTAAAATCATTAGTTTTCAGCTATTCATTGAATGCTTTTGTTTGGTTGCCATTATGCAACAGAGCCAGCCCAAGGTATAACCTAGAGAACAGGCTGCTGAGGGCCCTACCCCAGGGTTTAACCTTGCAGTGTAGATGGACCTGCCTGATTCATTGTCTGAAATCACGCAGATCCATCTTGCCAAGCTCCAAGCTCCAATGACTTCATCGGCCAAAAGCTGGACGGCCCAATCAGGAAATAGAGGCGGAAACAAGACGTGACAACAGCAGGAAGTGACTGCATGTTTGAAAACAATGGCGGCCTCTGAAGCAATCTCTGTGTATGCAGCAACATCTGCGGTTTTATCAGAAATGGGCTTAACTTCTTTTTTGAAAGAGGAGCAAAAACGTCATTTAAAGTTTTTCTTTTGGGAAATCATATCTTTGCTTGGGCGGCACGGTGGCGAAGCAGGTAGTGCACTAACAGCAAGAAGGTCGCCGGTTCGATCCCCGGGTTGTGCAGGGCCTTACTGTGTGAAGTTTGCATGTTCTTCCCGTGCATGTGTGGGTTCTCTCCAGGTACTCCGGCTTCCTCCCACAGACCAAAAACATGCTTATTAGATTGATTGGTGACTCCAAATGGCCCTTAGGTATGAGTGTGCATGTGACTGGTTGTCCGTTTCTCTAGGTGGCCTTATTATCGGTTGGCGACTGGTTGAGGGTGTACACCACCTCTCGCCCAATGACAGCTGGGATAGGCCTCAGGTCCTGCAACCCCCTAAAGGACAAGCAGCATAGAATGAATAAATGAATGTTTTCGCTCTTCTCCCAACCGGGGATCACTGCTAGGAAACTGGGAGAGAATGCAGAAATCCTCCGCAGATGATGCTGGTTAGTCTATGGTAGTCTGGAGTCATGGTTACTCAACGATACCTGTCGAAATATACTCTTCTCAGAAGGTTACCAGGAGAACTTGACGGCTAACGACAGGGTCTAGCTGCTATGTCATACTGTGGCTTGGTATTGGTCTGTGATGAGTGCGACTGGCAGACCGATTGTCCAACCACCAGCTGCAGTTGTTTTTGAAGGTTCTGTCTTCTGAAAACATTTTCTATGGGCTCTTCTCCAGATGGACTAGTGAAATATTTCCATGGCAGATAGATGGAACTGTCAGGTTACCCAGGGTTCAGAACAACACAAAATTAATACCTTGATTCATCTATCCATTAACACACCTACTAAACATAGAGAATATCTGTCTGTATCACAAGTGGCACATTAAACCTGAACAGTACGGACTGAATCCGATCACAAACACCTGCCTCACACAGTGCTCATTTATGACAGTGCACCGCAGTGAAATCCTGAGCCCGAGGGTCTGAAAGTCAAGTGGTCCTCACAAAGATAGAACACAAACACTTGACAGTAATCTGTCATGAACCCAGAATAAACCCACACAACCCGCATTAAAAAACACAGGATCCAACATTCAACATGTTCCATATGAACACACACGGCTGCAGTATTAAACAGGATCAAACAAAATCAAACTGTGAGGAAAATTCAAATCATCAGCTGGATGTGGCTTCAGTCGTGTGCGTTTGTTTGTTTAGCCTCCATACTGAGGACATTTCGTCTGATGTTCATGTTGTTCAAAGAGCTGTGTGAGGTTTGACTTCTGGGTTATCATTACAGGATGTTCAGGACAAATAAATAACGCTGTGTTGAATCTGAAGGCTTGAAGTGCCATTACAGTTTGATCTTTTTCTTCTGCTTCTCATGTAGCTTTTGTTTTATGTTTGCCTTTTGTAGACGCTTCCAGAATTACATTTGTACATTTTGTACCACACCAGATCTGTGCAGAAGATATTGTACTGCTGGTTTCTCCACTTGAGGATCTCCAGCAAGCACTGAGGTGTTTTGCAACTATAGCTGCATTTCCATTGAACACGCTGGTTTGGTTCAGTACAGTTCAGTGTGGCTTGGGAAGGTAACCTCTGAGCTTGCTTGCTTTCCCACTGCCAGGTGTACCCTCCCCACGGGGGCAGAGGTGGAAGACAGAAGACGAGGTCCCACCAGTTATGTCCAACTCTCTCTGCAAACAAACTACAAACAAACTGTATTATGAAATGACCCCATGCTGTTTTTGTGGTTTGTTTTTAACCCAGCTGTAAGTTGTATTTTAAGTTGTTGTAATCCAACTGTATTGTGTTATATTATGTTATCTGGGTATTTTATTTTGTTGTTTTGTTTGTTTTGAGTGTAATGCCCTTTAAGGATCAAGATGACCGTTTTACGGCAGTCAGCTGATTTACGGCACACCTATGCATTACATGCTCGGATGGTTTAACTGCAGACCATGATGTGTGTCCATGCTCTGTGGCCTGCTGCTTCATACAGCCCATTATTGTGATGTTTCCTTAATAGTGGCTGGTGAGAAACTTTCTGTGCATTTTGCTGGTGACTGTGGAGGAGAGGATTTGCTGGTTACTATTCTGTCATTCCTACTACTGGAGGAAAAACCTCTCTGCGTTTTCTCGGTGACCGTGGAGGAGAGGGGTTGTCAGTTGATATCCAACTATCCCTGGTTTGCTCGTTCCATTCCATAACATTTTATTTTGTTTTGCTGGGCAGCAGATCTTTTCTTTAAGGACAGTTAAAGGACACTGTTACATTTTTTTTGTTGAGGACTGTTAAAATTTATTATTATTTTGGACTGAGAAAGGACTCAAAACAAGAAGGGCGAGTAATAACTTGCCAGGTACAGTTCATCACTGCATTTATATGGAAAAGGGGTTTTCAATTGTATTTTTGTGCTCTGATTCCATTGTTATGTTGAAGATTGTGTGAGATGCATTCCAGTCCAGCAAATAAATTCTGGTTTTGATAGTAAACTGCTATCAGGACTCTGCTTATTGGTTACATTTTTTCTCACAATTCTTTTAATTACGTGGAGAGTCTGGTACCATGTAAAGCAATGTATGGCATTAGTACCTGTCCCAAGTTTTTCTGAACAGAGAGAGAACTGAGGTGTGCTGCTGTGGCACATGTTCGGGCTCATGCCATATACCTCACACAGTCAGACTTTAAAAATCCCGAACTCCCCCTTTATGCACTCTAGGATTATTTTGAGATATGAAGCCTAATACGGTCTACAGAAATACACAACATAAACAAATTGAATGAAGCAGGGTGAGGTGCCCACATCTCATCCACCAGCCAACACTCCTACTGCCCAAGACCAAAGAATTGCTTGAAGAAACACCAAATAAACCTTTGACCAGTACAGTGAAATTAACCAAAAGTTGAGTTTTTTAGGCTTTTTTCCTGGAGGAAATTCCCTAATTAGTCAAAGCCTTAGTCCCATCAGAGCTCCACAGAGCACAGAGCTGGATTCCATCACTGTGGCCAATATGTCTTTTACTGACACAAACTTAATGCCACACAACTTAAAAAATACTGACCTATTCCTCTAAGTGCAGCGGTTAAAATATCTTTGGATCTTATTCACCAGTGAGAATAAAATTGGGTTGGACACTGACAGAAGAATTGATGCACTTCACCTACTGTGGCAGGCAAAGTTTCAGACTGGTGAGAAGGGATCTTGTTTACCTGTCAATCTAAGCTCCAACCCACATATCATTATAAGCCTTGAGCAATAGCCAAAATAATGAGATTGTGGTTGACTTAAGTGTTGGCCTGGCCCAGCTTCACCGATAGAAAGAGGAGCTTATAGAATAATCACTACTATAAACAAGACACTGTGGAACAATAAAAGAAGTTATGACATGAGTTCCAGGTGCTTCCAAGAGTCTTCATTGGTTTCTATTTGCAAAAGATGAAATCAAGTTGGTTTGGAGGGTCCTCTTTGTGTGCAGATTTCTCAAAGCAATTACTCTGTATTTCAGAAAATAAAAAAGTTAATGCGGTAAACCTAAAGGCCTTCCTACTGTGGCAAAAGTGCAAAATGAGGCATGCAAGTGCTGTTTTTAAATCAATAAATAATGAATACAATCTTATCCAAATCCAATGAAATTTAAATCACAGGAGATCAAATTAGTAAATTATTATCAAGGTTGGTAAATGATAAAATTCACAACAATGATTAAAATGATAAAAATGTCTTCATTAAACACCACATAATGAATTTAAAATCATGATAAAATCCAATCAAGGAGTGAGATGAGGTTTAAAAATAATGTATTCAAATAAAAACCTACGTACTCAAAAAATTACAGAGTACAGTTTGGTCTTCCCAGCATAAAACCTGTGGAAGGAAGAGGCCCCGGGCACCAGGAGGTAAGTGTATCTAATAAATACCATAAAAAGGTGACAGTACCAAGTGGAAATTGATCCACCAGTTGTTCTCATTAAGGTCGTTTGGGTCAATAGTCTGGAACAGATGAATCCATTTCCATGGTCCAGTCCATGTCACTCTCCAGGCCCATGCTCTGCACGTTGTGTTGGCTGTGGAGTTTCAAATGTGCATAAGACACTCGTGCCAATGCCGCGGTTGATTTTATAATGTGTTGTTTGATCCTTGTTGTGTTGTCATATCTGGTGTCCCCCATATGGAGTTTGAGGCAGGCTTTGCATCTTATAGCATCCATACACTATGTTTTTGTTGTAGGCTTTGAGGCCTGCCATGGGTTGATGCCTGTTTTGACTCATGGATTAAAAATGGGAGAGATGGATAAAACCAACCACAGAGCTTAACCAGGAGATCTCTGACATTTTTGTTCATTCTGTAGATGGAGTTCTTTGACCTTTTTTATCTGCTTTTCTTTTGCCAACCCTTTTAGTTGACTTTTTAAAGGAAGTATGGCCAAATCTTCATAGGAACACATAGTGCAGGCAGAGACAGATTCATGAAAGGCATTCAGTTTTTCTGATTTACCTAACAAAAGCTCTCGAGTGGTAGTAAACAGTTTAACTGATTGTTTGTACAGTATCAGTAAGGTGGGCTGAGGGCTGCCTCTAGTGTGGCCCTCCAGAAGCCCTGTATGACTTGGAGTTTCACCTTGCATGGGACTGTCAGTCTTCCAGTTTTAAAGTTTGAAAGAAATCCCTCAAAGAATTTTAGGGATTTCTGGTTTCATATGTTGGCATTCACAAGCCAGGGATAATCATGAAAACTCAATGGTCCTGACCTTTGACTTATGACCTTGAAAACCTGATCACATTACCTTCATCCTCATAGAAAATAAGTCAATGACGGAAAATTCCCCTCATCTGTTTGCACTGAAAAATGCTGCTGCCTGCAAACTGTGATGACCAGTATATAATTGTTCAGTATGCTTTTCTGTATTGCGATATGTGTTGTAATGTAACATTTCCTGAAAAGTTATTGTGATGATACACTATATTGCCAAAAGTATTCGCTCACCCACCCAAATAATCAGAATCAGGTGTTCCAATCACTTCCATGGCCACAGGGGCATAAAATCAAGCACCTAGGCACGCAGACTGCTTTTACAAACATTTGTGAAAGAATGGCTCGCTCTCAGGAGCTCAGTGAATTCCAGCATGGAACTGTGATAGGATGCCACCTGTGCAACAAATCCAGTCGTGAAATTTCCTCGCTCCTAAATATTCCACAGTCAACTGTCAGCTGTATTATAAGAACGTGAAAGTGTTTGGGAACGACAGCAACTCAGACATGATGTGGTAGGCCACGTAAACTGACGGAGCGGGGTCAATGGATGCTGAAGCGTATAGTGCGAAGAGGTCGCCAACTTTCTGCAGAGTCAATCGCTACAGACCTCCGAACTTCATGTGGCCTTCAGATTAGCTCAAGAACAGTGCGCAGAGAGCTTCATGGAATGGGTTTCCATGGCCGAGCAGCTGCATCCAAGCCATACATCACCAAGTGCAATGCAAAGTGTTGGATGTAGTGGTGTAAAGCACGCTGCCACTGGACTCTAGAACAGTGGAGATGCATTCTCTGGAGTGAAGAATCGTGCTTCTCCATCTGGCAATCTGATGGACGAGTCTGGGTTTGGCGGTTGCCAGGAGAATGATACTTGTTGGACTGCATTGTGCCAAGGGTAAAGTTTGGTGGAGGGGAGATTATGGTGTGGGGTTGTTTTTCAGGAGCTGGGCTTGGCCCCTTAGTTCCATTGAAAGGAACTCTGAAAGCTTCAGCATACCAAGACATTTTGGACAATTCCATGCTCCCAACTTTGTGGGAACAGTTTGGAGCTGGCCCCTTCCTCTTCCAACATGACTGTGCACCAGTGCACAAAGCAAGGTCCATAAAGACATGGATGACAGAGTTTTATGTGGATGAACTTGACTGGCCTGCACAGAGTCTTGACCTCAACCCGATAAAACACCTTTGGGATGAATTAGAGCGGAGACTGAGAGTCAGGCCTTCTCGTCCAACATCAGTGTGTGACCTAACAAATGCGCTTCTGGAAGAATGGTCAAAAATTCCCATAAACACACTCCTAAACCTTGTGGACAGCCTTCCCAGAAGAGTTGAAGCTGTTATAGCTGCAAAGGGTGGACCGACGCCATACTGAACCCTATGGATTAGGAATGGGATGTCACTTAAGTTCATATGCGAGTCAAGGCAGGTGAGCGAATACTTTTGGCAATATAGTGTATATTTTGAGGCTTGAATGCCCACCCGTAGTCTGAATGGAGCAGAGGACTTTGCAGCCCCAGAGACAGCTCTCTGTCTGATAACTCATGTTTAAGTGGATAAGGCCCACAGAACATCTGCTGCCATTAAAACTATTTGTGTGGATTTTTGAAGACATTTGTGAAATAATGATGCATTCAGCCCACTGTGTGTCTCACTGCTCACCATATGTTAGTTTGTCGATGATGCTGTTTTCCAGTTGAAAAGGAGCTCAGGAGGAGATGAACCAGTTTCATCCTTATCTGACTTTAACTGCCTCTACCCTTCACAGGGCATACCTCGATTGTTGCCTGGATCCTTTTCTTTTTTCACATCCAGCCCTACTCCTTAAAGACTTTTCTTCACTCAGTGATTTCCTCTTACCCTCCTCTAAAATGTCAAAAACTACAAACTTTCTTTCCAGTTCATGAATTATTGAACCCTTTGCACACCAAGAATAAATGTCACAATACTGCAAATAATTCAGGGGCAAACTTTGAAGTGCCTCAATATTCACTTAAGAGGCAAGGCAAGTTGAACATAACTTGAGTAAATTTCAAAGTTACAACTCCGCCTGGAGGACAAATGTCCATGCATCCATCCATCTCCCTCTGCTAATGGTGGAGAACCATGGTCTCAGACTAGAAGGTGCTGTTCTTCATTCCAGCTGTCTTGCACTCAGTCGCAAAACGCACAGATGTCTTCAAGACAAATATCCTTCACTTAAAGGTAGAAGTGCAGGTCAAATTTATATCAAGGATACAAAGTCGTGTTTGTCAAGGTCTGTTATGTAAGGTAACAACTGAATTTTAAAGTTTTCCCAAATTCAAATTTTAATGTATACCGTAATTTCTTGATTCTCTTCATTTTTTGCTTTTAAATAAGCTCTAATTTTTTGGGTGCGTATTATACACGAGTACAAGCAAAATACTTACTATATTTTCTTTCTTACCATACTTACCATACTTTCTCTGCGAAAACCCATGCAAACACAGGGCACTGCCATCTTGTGAGCAAGGGGATGCAAAATAGTTGTGCTGTGATTGGTCGAAGACATCAGTTTGTTGATATCCATTTGAGAGAGAAAATCGCGTGTGGTATTTGTTGTGAAAATACCGAAATTTCATTGATTAAAACTTTTAAAAAGGTAATTTTTGAGTTGTCTGAGACAGTAAGGTTTGGGCAAAATTTGGGTGCAAGTTATATTTGAGTACAGTGTTTTTCCAGGCAATAATCGTGAAAATATGGGGTGCGTGTTATAATCGAGTATTTGCATTTGTCAGTTTTAGTTGTGGCTACTAGAAAGTCCTTTTTTCCACGCCGCGTCATATTACATCACTAAAGGGATCCATGTTATGTGACTATAGTTATAATCAATGTACAGTAGTACATGTTTTGAGAGTGCTAATTTCATGTTATATTCACACCATGTTAACATTCTTTCACTCCATTTTTTATTTGTTGTTCATATATTCCAGTTTTAAGACTTTTCCCAAACATGGAAGAGAAAACATGCTGCTGTGGATCTTACACTGTATCTCATCGTGTCATAATAACCCTGCTTGTCTCTCTGCTAAAACCAAGTCAAGGTAGTTGACAAAAATTCTGTTTCCTATGAACTCTTCACAATAAAAGTTGTCCTGTCTAAGTTTATCAGTTACTTTTAGAATGAAACAGCCTGACAGGATTCAGAGATGTTTACAGCAGCAGAAACTTAACCAAACTGAACACAACAGTTTAAGGTTAGCAGTGAGAGGTGGAGGCTCACACATCTCATCAGTAACTCAGCAGTAAGAACAGAAACTCACAGACAGCCTCACTAACAGAGATAATCTTCCTCTGGTCTGGTGAACTTTACTCATTGTGAAGGCATCTGTTTCTGCTCCCATGGACTCAGTGGATACATGCCACAGGCTTGAGAGGAAGCTGATTTAAAGCATAAGTTATGATGTGAAAAAAATAAATAAAAAACACACTTTGGGAGAAGCCTGCCTGTCTGTTACGACTCTGTGCTTTAGTTTGGCATGATCTTAAAACAGTTCAAGTAAAAACGTGGCCGTTTTCAGTGTTAACACACCGTCAGAGATTATTAGATTATGCTCCTCAATTACCCTGAACCCTGCTGTGACCTGCACTGGCTCATATTGCACCAAAACTGTATTTCTCCTCTTCAGTCATTATTTCTTCTTATCCTGACCTGTTTCTGTTCTCTCAGACACCTCACAGGTTCATAATCAAAAGTCTGTTGACAAATAAAATGTATATGCTAGGGATGTCAAAAATTTGTGAACTGAGGGCCACAAGCACGAGAAATAATGGATGACTGAGCCCTTTAACAACCATTTCTTTGGTGGATTGGAGTTGGTCAAACAGATCCAACATAGGTTAAGTTAAGCTTAATTATTGGAAATGCCTTAAAACAAAAGCAGCCTACATCACAGCTTCCTATCAGTGGCTTGAAAGGCAAACAGTAAGACATTGTAGAAGATTTTGTAGTGGTCCATACCATTTCAGGGAGACCAGGTCAGTCTTGGCCACACATGATTGGCCCCTCTATGTAGCAAGAATGGACACTGACAGCTTATCCTGCACTTTCAGACTTAAAACAAGAGCAAACTGCACAGTACTATCAGACTTTATGGAAGTCTTGGTACTTAGAGCTGATTAGCATTATGGTTTTTTTTTATTATTTTATTAGACCTTGCAACACAGACAGTGGTTAAAATAAGGACAATTCATGCTGCTTTTAAGAGCTGTCATCAGTTTTCTTTATTCGTCGGTCAAACACAAACTTGAAGTTCTAATGAAGGCCAACTTTTCATAATTTTTGGAGCTTGTGGGCAATACGAGAGTGGACTACAGGCCACAGTTGGCACCCGGGTCATGGTTGTGACACCCCTGGTAAGGATGAAAAAAAAACATGTTTCTATTAATAAAATGGATATTAATATCCACATTTATTAATGTAACATAGAAGCAAATTTAGAGGTGCTCCCTCTTGTTACACCACAGCCAGTCAGCTGTTTTTAGTGTGGAGGAAAATCAAATGTACCAAAATGACTCCAAAGCTCACTGTAGAGTTTTTATTGAAAAATGTATACAATATCATTTTCCTAATTATTGTCATAATCCCTCCTTAAAGCATAATATATTCACAATTTGTTTGATAAAGCAATGTATACAAAGATGTGAAACTTCCAAACTGACATGCAGAGAAACAGCTCATTTTCTGTAGCAAATAAGATGATGCCCCAACCAAATTACAAACAAATGAGTAATTTGCTGTGGGAAGAATTCATTTGTTCCAGCTGATAATGAGCCCAAAATCATTGCTCAGACAGAATCTGATCTTATTGGTTAAAGAGAGAGACAAAAGATGGTGTGTGTTCATGCATTTAGATGTGTGTCCTCTTTTCATCAGTCAGCCTTTAAAGCTTCCCACGCCACAGCTGACTGAACCGCTGCATCACATGACAACCATTGACTTTACATTTGTCTGTGTGTGTGCGTGTGTGTGTGCATGCATTTGTTCACAGTCTCTTGCACAACAGACAGTGCAGGACTGATTTAGGCCAGCGTTTGATCTTCAACAGATCAATAAAGTTCAGCAGCACTGATTGAAAAGAAAGAACTCTCTGGCACCTCCTGCTTTGTACTGATGGCTTCATTAAAACAAGAAGATACTTGTGTTCAGTGTCTCTCAGGCTGAACACAACCATCAGCCAAGCACAGTTTTTTCACTGTCAAATATGCCTTTTTAACACTGTAGCTGTAAACTACAGGTCCTCAACTACCGGGTTTCAGACTCATATCAGGCCACAGAAAGCCATGGAGAAAATAAAATGAACAGCATTACCCTATATTAAAAAAAACTCGGACAAAGAATGCCCTGATCCCATTTAGGCTTGACCGCACAGACTTTACGCTCAGGCCTTCTGTCATGGTCACTGTGGTGAAGAAAAAAAGAGTACATCCTGAGATAAACTCACTGTTAAACCTGGCCCTTATATGCTCTTCTAGCTGTGCTCTGGATTTGAATTAGATTAGATTAGATAAAACTTTATTAATCCCTTTGGGAAATTCCCTCAGGGAAATTAGGAAATTCCAGTGGCAGTTGAAAAGTAAATAGAAAGACATATAAAAATGATAGATGTAAACAAAAATATAATAAATATAAAAAATATGTCTACTGGCTGAATAGATGAAAACAAATGTAAGTTTGCACAATGTGTGTTACTGGAGGGCAGTCGAGGCATGAGAGAGCTCTACCTCCTGATTTGGACGGGTTTGATTCATCTGTAGGAACTGATATAATATCTATCAGTAATCAATTGAAACATCAAATCACCTTAGACTGTTGATACCAAGCACTGTGTAAAAGCTGTTTTATAGCAATATCCTCCGCACTCAGAAAGTGTTACACTTTAATTTGTTACCATGTCAACTGGTGACCTTCAGCTGCCTGCTTCCTAAATTTTATTGTTTAATTTCTCAAAGTTTTTGGGATTTTCAATTAAGTATTTTGGATGAATGCCTTGAAGAAAAAGACAGCGAGCACAAGCATATAAGATGTTAAAGGGATAGTTCAGACTTTTTGAAGTAGGGCTCCACAAGCCCTGCGATCAGCTGGTAACTGGTTCATGGTGTACCCCGCCTCTCACCCAGTGTCAGCTGGGATAGGCTCCAGCCCTCCCCCAGCAACCCCAAAAGGGATAAGCAGAATAGATAATGGATAGGTGGATGATTTGTTCACGGTCTATGACACTAGGAAATATAATTGCCAATAAAGTAACTGGATAACTCTCCCCCTGAGGGGAGATAGCCGGGTAACTAACTAGCTGATACATAGCAGTCAATGGTACCACTGAAGAGCCTTGTGATTACCCTACTTTTAGGGTAAAACTACACAAAAAACTATGCTGGCCCAACAAGATGCTACATTAGGATTCTTAACACCATTTCACTTTTTCTCAACAAATCCCCTATGTTTGTAACTACAGTATTTTGTGATGCAACATACGGGCTTTGTATCCTTCTGCCAGTAAAACACTTCTCTCCTTCAGTAGTTGTCTAGGTCAAAGTGCTACGGCAGGGTCTGATACAAAATGAACAAAATGCTATGAAGGACAAAAAAAATGGTCACAGACCTTAAATGCACCTAACTCACCTAAAAGCACTCGTCTGTCAAACCCTTGATCACTATGGTAGTGGCTCAGGCCAGAAGGAACTTCACTCAAACTACAGGTAATAGTGTGAGAGATAAAAGTTGGAAGCGTGGTAGCAGCTTCTTTGTTGAACCACCATGTTGTAATTCAGTCATAGCCTGACATTAGCTTTCCACTTTAGCAGACTATGTTTTTGCTTTAAAATTTTGAAAGTTGGGTTTGTCGATAAAGATAATCATGATCAGTGTTGTCAACACCTTAGTTAGGAAAGTAGCTATTCAGTCAGGCCATCTATGATAGCTGGTTTAGCACTTAGCCTCATTAACCTGCTCTCCGGCCTCCTGATTGCCTTCATCCAGGCCTGTGCCAGGCCCGCGTTTCAACTCTTCAGGCATCCATCCTGGTCCAGCCCACTGGGTCCTGGGCACCCAGTATGCGGTGAACTGGGTCAGGTTCATGAAAGCGCGCAGCTGCTGCCCCCATATCCAGCAGCTGACCTTTCCTCTTCCCGCTCTCCTTAGCACGTCAGCATTGCACTCATGGTCCTACCAATGAGTAAGTAGCAAGAAAGTAGCTATTGGCTGTCCTAAAAGTCGCTAGAAGTCGCTTAATGACATCATTACCAAATTTGCGTAATTGGCCATGTTCATGTAAGTGTAATCAATGCTGTATAACAGAGGAATAACGTCAAAAGGAGAGACATAATTGATTAAAAAAACACCCTCAATATGTTGAGAACTACAACTGGACACTCTTTTGTCTGTTTTTGTTTGTAATTTTGTCATGTCATAATGCCAACCCTCCTTCATCCAGGCTTGGGACCCAAAATGTTTAAGAAAGTGCATTTGGAAGAATATGGCGAAGTTTGTGCATGATGGCCTCAGCATGATTTCCCTGACTTGTGCAGTCACCTATATCTTGCTTTCTCTCTTTCTCTCTCTCGCTACTCTTCGACTGGCCACACCACTCAGGTCTGACGCGAAACACTGTATTTTAATTCAGAAGTCCTTTCAGACAAAGCCTGTACGCCACAGTGTGTATTTACTTGTAAGAAACTCATTGCTCTAGTGTCATGAATTAATTCCACATATTGAAGGAGAAAATGGAGTCCACAGTCAAGTGTAGTGTTCATACACACTGGGTTGGCTTCGCAGCATGATTCATTTGCAGTATGGACACAGAGAGGTGAGGGCGCAAGGACTATAGGCTGCCTGTGGGTGCTTCAGGACAGTCTCCAATAACACCAGAAAAGTGGTCTGAAAACTAAATTTAAATATCGCGTTAAAGTTTATAAGTTGGCAACACTGATCATGATGAACAAAATGAGAAAATTTAATGAACTTTCCTTTTTTAAACAAAGACCTTATTACTCCAAAAACCAATGGAAAATCACAGAGGCTATTCGTTGAGGGAACTATGGTGACGTTAACTTCCATACTGGCTAACTAAAAGCAGAAGAGGATCAGTGATAGAGACTTTGTTATAGCGCGCATTTATTATCAGTACTAAAGTACTTAATACCAAAGTGCCAGTACATATCAAAGAATCGACGCAACAGTGTAGATTTGCCCATCCTTAGCCAGTTTTAGCTGTTTCATACAATAAATTTTTTATCTGACACAACATCATGACCTGCATTTATTGTTTAATTAGACAAGAATAAAACTAAGCCGAAGACACGAGGCTCCTTTATGGCTTTCATTTTGCAATTGTTTCAAGTTCACCATCATAAAGTAAAAATATTAACTGAAGCTAAAAAGCTGTGTTTCACAGATCAATTTGAAGAAGTCTTTGAGGATCCTGTGAGCATTTGAACACTGCAGTGACTCATACATAATGCTCGATGTAGGCACAGCTGAAGGATTGTATAAATGCAGCAGGAACCTGGTGACACTGATTTCGCTTTTGTTTGTGCTCCTCCTGCTGCAGTAAACAAACTGTGTTGACTCACCACCACTTCGTTCAAAGCAACCTTGCTTTCTATGTCACAGGGTCCAGCATCTCTGTCCCCCTCTTCACTGTCCATGTGGTTTACTGTATGAAACACTTTATCTGACGGCTTTTTTCATTCATCAGTCATTCCATTTTGACCTTTAATGGTTGAATTTGGTAGTATTGTAGGCAGGAAATGTCTGATTCACTAATATATTTGCATGGTTTATGATTTATAATAGGGACACTGCTTTCAATTGTGCATATGTACAGCTTTTCTAAATCTGGAGTAATTTAGTGCAACACTGCTTCACACTTTTTTGCGCACATGGAAACTTCTAGAGTGGATTTGTTGCACATGTTTGGAAGTATGTAAATACATCAGTCATAGCTGAGTGAAGTTAATCTGTGTAAACTGTCTGCTGTGCAGTGTTTCATTGATTAATCTATTGATTTGAACGTCAGAGATTATTCTCTCAAAATAAATAAATCAGTTTTTTCTTCACCAGAACACAAACCTCACAACACATGTTGCCAAATACGTGTCTACAGTTTATAGTTTATAATAATAAACTGTATGGAGACATTTATTTACAGCAGGCAGAGACAGACACAGCAGTCCACGGTTTAAAGGTTACATCTTTTACAGGTAATCTGAGTGATATTTGGACAGATGACATGAATTTTCACTCCGCTGCTGTGCGTAAATGAGGTTATGTTGTGAATAAAAATGTCTCAGTTACTCTCTGTCCTGCTTTTGAGCTCTCTTGCACTCTCTGGTATCACTGAGCAGTCAAGTAATGAACTCTGCTTCTTTATCCTTCCTCTAGTATTTACCTTAAAGAAAAATCAAGAAAAATGTTCAGGCAAATCTTTCATAAATTAATTAACATCAATGCCTTGAATGACAAGGCACTGAGAATATGAGATTGTGTTTTCATGCTTGTAGCCGACATAAAACCCAGAGAAGTCCGATAACAACGGCTGGTTTGACGGTTAACAAGTTCATAGATTTCCCCCAAACTGATTAAATAATTAAACTAATATGACTCCCATTCTGCTAATGGTTGAGGTTAATTTTGCGTGTTTTTCACAAAATGTAGGTTTCTGACCAGTTTGGGTGTCACAATAAAAATAAATGTGAAGCAATGGCAGTGAAATTGATACTTAAGCCATATGTTTAGTGAAAGTCACAACAGGGCTTTGTCTCATGGCTTAGGCATTTGATAGATAGATAGATAGATAGATACTTTAATAATCCTTTACAGGAAATTACAATTGTTACAGCAGCTGTGCATTCAATTCATTTCAATTCATTCACTCATTGTAACAACATAAACAATAAAAGCATTTGCTGCCGTATTATAAAAGTAACTTTATGGCTCCAAAGAGTTATTCAGTCACTATTAAACATAAATCAGACAAGAATCTGCATTTTTCCATCATCATCAAAAATAAAAGGCCTTCTGAGAATTACTTAAATCATGACACTTTTCAGTGCATTCAAGTATTTATCTGTTTGTTAACGCCAATATCAATTACCAGACATTCTCTCAAATTGTGGCCTCTGTGCACATCCTCTAATGGGCAATTGGCAGCCCAGTCTTTCAATTCAGTTTCAAATGATAAACATAACAAAAATGACTAAATCTGCCCTGAAGATACAGCATCAAGCATAAAAGCCAAATGCATCACAACATTAAAATAGGAAATATGTCTTTGTAGTCTTTCATACAGTATGAGTCATTCTTCATCATAAATAAGTGAGTATAACAGGCTTTAAATGATTTTCTAACACAGGTAAAGTGATATTTCATTAATTTAGAAAAAAATACAGATCAATAACAGAGTGGTTTTCTGTGAAGACAAACTCTTTTAGACCATTTACTGTAAGAACCACCACAGATATCCTTTAACAGACTGTGAACCCTTTGAGGGTTTTTTTATATCAAAAATCAAAAATATCTGTCCATGAATGTGATAAAAAATTATATAAAACACACTGATAAAAAATAAACTTAGAGTTTAAGGTTTCTTCAATGCCTTCTAACAAAACCTTTTCATATCATGTCTTTTCAAATATGAGTCATTTCTGTGAAGGAAATACTGAAGTAAAAATACCCATGCAGTGAGATCAGGGTTTTTGGTTTTGTTTGCAGTGACCTGACAGATCTCACAGAGACAGAACTTCAGGTTGAAACTCTGTTTTCACTTCACTTCTGCTTCAGATAAAATGAACCTGATCTCTGCTTTCTGAACCAAAGGAGCCACGTAAATACATGAATCTACTTCATCTATATGTCAAACAAGATTACATGTCTGCAGTCATGCCAGACCTGTTACACTCATTACACAGCAGGAATTAAACATCTGGAGGGATGAGATATCCTCTATTCTTAGACACTCGCCAGGGCTCTGGTACTAGATCTCTGAAACCACCCACAGCCTCCATGTTTTCTGCCATTTAAATACATCGTGTTAATTAGGGATGGGTATGGGTATTCAAGTACTGAAATATTTGTTAAAGACCTCCTTACTTGATGTCATCTCTTCACATGTTTTTGGTTAATTTATTTGATCTCATTTAGCATTAATCAACCTTTCTTCACCTTACTTAAGAAAGAGTATAATAAACGTTTCACAGCGATACCATTTGTCTGACCAGAGTTTTAGCATTATATGCAATGCGAGTTAAACTACTGCTTTACGGCAGCTGCAGCAGCTCAAAGGGTCGTATTACTCGACAAACATCAGTTTTGAAACTCTCCCGTGAGGAGCAAGAACACTAAGTTCTGCTTTGCACTATGGGAAAGCTGACAATCATGGTTTCAAACTACTGTAATTTCTCAATTTTAACACACACTTTTTTGCTTTTAAATAAGTTCTGATTTTTCGGGTGTGTATTAAACACGAGTACAAGCAAAATACTTAAAATATTTCGTCTTGCTAACATTGTGATTGCAACACATCTGATACAAAAGGTGAAATATCCTCTTTCTCTGTGAAACATTCCCGCCAAACTTCAGTAATTCTTACCAAACTGACTGTTAAACTGTTCTAATCAAATCAAATCATAGTTAAATTCTCAAGTGTTACCACTCACTGGCAAACACAGGGCGCTGCAATCTTGTGAGCAGGGAGCATGCTCGGGCAGAAATCAAGTAATTGCACATGCATGAAGCAAAAGGTGTTCCTGCATCCGTCTGAGAGAGAAAATCATGTATTTGTTGTGAAAATACTGAAATGTCATTGATTAAAACTTTGAATAAAAGTCATTTTTAAGTTGTCTGAGACAGTAAGGTTTGGGCAAAATTTGGTCACGTTTTATATTCAAGTACAGTGTTTTTCAGGCAAAAAATCGTAAAAATATGGTGTGCGTGTTAAAATCGAGTGCATGTTAAAATCGAGAAATTGTTTTTTAACCTTAGTTTTTATTATTTAAATAATGTAAAGTTTTTTCCTTCAAATGGACACACTAACCTTATGGGGTACAAGCCTGAATTATACTTCTGCAGAGTCCCATCTCAGAGAGAAAACCCAGGGAGGAGCAAATTGCAGATAAATGCTGTCAGACACTCCGGTGTGTCTGCAAATTACAAAGTGTGACAAACAACATCCCCCGGGGTTCAATTTCAGGTCCAACATGTTTTAATCTTTAAGTGTTACCTCTCAGAGATGTCATCAGGAGCAAGGGCATCAATTTTAAGTTATGCTGATGACACCCACCCCTATGTTGTCGTATCTTTTGATGACACATGGCCAACTGATGCCTTTTTTTAATTGTATTTTATACGTGATAGGCTACTTCCTGTGTGACAACTGGCCATCAGGTCATGTTGTTTACAGACATAAGGGAAGAGGTAAACAGAGCAGCAGGCAGGCAGAGCTGGAGAAGCAGATTAGGGTTGAACCAAAGCATTAATTAATATTATCACCTAAGGGTCAAATTAAAAAAAAGATGCAGATAACCTGCAAAATGCAAAATATCAGCCTCTATGATAGGCCAGGCCGATAATGGATGCTTATAGCAAAGTTAAGGAAACAGGACCACACCTCCACCACGCCTCATCACGTGTTCCTATAAATTCACACCTGACCTTTCCTCCCTTTGTTTTGTTTGCATGAGGCACCTCTCCCTCCCGCCCCTTTTTTTCTGTTTTGTCTTTACTCCTATCCTCAAGGCCTTAAAATGGTGGTCTGACAAGCCCAGGAGCAACAGCGGACCCCCCAAGAAATTGCCCAAAGTTGTAATTGGTTGCGTTATATATTTCAAAATTGGAATTAATCTTCTAACATTACTAATAAATAGTTGTCCCATAAATCTTGTTGAGGGTGTGGTCCTTGCTAGTGAATCAGTCGACCCCTTGTTTACACTTGTATCTCTTCTTCTGGGTTTTTATTGGATGGAAGTTTCATTATATTGAGATTAAAATAAAAAGCTGATGATATGTCACTGATGAAGCATCTTGAAATCAAAATAAAGACAAAATCAAGATCTACATTTGTGCTCAGCCCTGGATGCTGGAACTTTGCAGAGCGTTACATAATCTAAAATAAACTTTCATTCCTACCACACTCGTGCTGAGCCATGATCCCAGCTGAATGCTACCATTAGCACAATAATAATGAAAAAGTCCATTATTTTTAGAAGTGTGACATTTCTGACAAAAAGCTCTAGAAAACCTAACTATGCTAACCTGACACACCAGATGGACCGTTCAATATATTTCACTAGTCCATCTGGGAAAGAGCCCAAAGAAAATGTTTGAGGAGGGCAGAACTTTTAAGAAGCTTATCCAGCAGGTAATTGGACGATTGTTCTGTCAATCAACATTTACCGTAATTTCTCGATTATAACACCCACTTGATTATAACACGCACCCCATATTTTCACAATTTTTGCCTGAAAAACACTGTACTCAAATATAACACGCACCCAAATTTTGCCCAAACCTTACTCTCTCCGACAACTCAAAAATTACCTTTATTCAAAGTTTTAATCAAAGAAATTTCAGTATTTTCACAACAAATACACGATTCTCTCTCTCACAAACAGATGCGGTAACACCTTTTGCTTCACGCATGCACAATTACTCAGTTTCTGCCGGAGCATGCTCAGTTGAAGTGTACCGACCAATCAGAGAGCAGCTATTTTGCGTCCCCTTGCTCACAAGATGGCAGCGCTCTGTGTTTGCCAGTGAGTGGTAACACTTTTACAAATTACAAAAAGTTAAACAAATTAAGACCCAAAATATTTAGGACAGTTTAACAGTCAGTTTAATAAGAATTATGCAAGTTTGGCGGGAATGTTTCACAGAGAAAGAGATTATTTTGTCTTTTTGTATCAGATGTGTTGCAATCGTGATGTTGGCGAGACGAAATATTTTAAGAAGTTTGGTAGTACAGGTGTATAATGCACACCTGAAAAATTACAGCTATTTTAAAAGCAAAAAAGTGCCTGCTATAATTGATAAATTATTGTGGTATGGGCATGCTCTCGTCAAAACATGTTGAAAGTGGAGAGAAAATATCCCTACTACAGAGAAGTTTGCAGGGTTGTTATTCATTTTACATTTAATAAAGAAATGCAGTCAAATTTGATAAAACCGCTACTGAAGCTGTTAGCATCCATGCTAATCTCTATAACTGCAGTTGCTTCTTGCTGTCGTAGCTCCCACCTCTTCCTTCTCTGAAGGACACTGATTTGGCTGTGCTGCCTTGCATTGTAGATTGGAGCTTTGCAAATGGATTACAGACACCAAATCAGGCTGGTCTAGCTGCTGCGCAAGGTCTTAACAACACAGCTGGACCAAAAATCCAGAGAAGAATGATACTCTGTGAAGACAGAAAAATGTTGAACATCACTGTCAGATTATTTTTAACTCTGCTTACATAAAAGTTGCCCCCCCTTGAAGATCAAACCTGCAAAAACACAGGTTTGCAGCGTGCTGGATTATGTGCAGGCCTTTTGAACCTGACCCATCCGTGAACTTCATTTCTCAGAGGAGAGTCAGGACTTTATTATAATTACACCAGCTTTATGACAACAGGATCCTTTGGTGTTTGAATGATAACTGAATTTTAGGCCAGAAGAGGATTATTTAAAGATTACACGTGTGAAAAAAAGGTTTAAGTTTTAGTTTGACTTGTTCCCACGTCCTCTATGGACCACTGGCTCCAGGATCCAAACAAACCAGGGATCCTAGGCTCAACAAAGGAAAGACGAGCCATTTTCTGCTTAATGCCTTAACATCTAGAAGTAATGAGAGATGGTAGATGGTAATGAACAGCTGGCACGTGTCAGTACTTAAAGAATCTTTGGACCGACTTAAGCTGCTTAGATTTCAAAAATAAAATGTTTGAACTCATGATCCTGATCTTTTTGTCTTTGTTTGCTTATTGCTTGTCGTCTCGGTTTGATATTCTGATTAACGAGCCTGACACAAAAATGCTTTCTGGAGGCCAAATCCCAAATCAGGAAATGTTTTTGAATGTATCAACATGGCCCTTTATAAAAACAGTCTTTTAATAACTACAACACAAAACAATGTAGACAGAAAACGTTGATGCAAAAATGAAGGGGAACACATCTATTATTATCTGCTTGTACAGGAAGTTGAAGACTGTTGGAATTTGGTTTTGATAAAATGTAATCTTTGTAATTCAATGTCCTTTATTGCTCATTTTCGGTCCCCTTGGATTTTCTTTATTTTTATTTTTGTAATTATTCATCTAGAACAGGACAGGGAAACTTAGAAAGCCACACTACAAATTGCAAGATACTCATTATTTAGCATGCTTATTTAACTTAACAAAAAGAACATGTTCACCTTTTCTAATAATTAACTTTACCAACATTTAAGTTTAGGTTAAGTTTCAAATAGTATGACTTTATTAAATGAACTAAACATAGAATTTAAGCCAAATTAAACCACTTTTTTAGTTTAACAAATTTAAAATCTTTTTTTTCCAATACCTTTTACTCTTAGGTCTTTTTCTGATTTACACTAATCCATTTAGTGATGCAAACACATGATTTTTAATGAAACAAGACATCATTTACACAGGTTATTTCTTGCAAAAACCTTAATATATTGAACTAATTAAAGGCTTTTATGGAAATGTGTTAGTTATCAATTTTTCATGGCAAGTTGAAACTCCTCATGTTGTCAGCTGTGTAATGCTGTATTACTTCCTAACTCTCCCTTGATTCTAATATAATGTCGTTTTTTCTGCATGCATCTTTGGAACAAAATTCCTCACTCACTGTGACAGAAAACTACAAAACCACTAACCTGGGGTTGGCAGCTCTGTCTCTTTTTGACCTTTGGCTTCCACATGACAATGGATGCTATTGGCAACAGAATATAATAAATTGTGCATATCTAATGGACAGACTGAGAATTGTCACCTCCTTTAGGGGTCAAATGAAGGTCTAATAACAACATTTCTGCATTTTTCAAAAATTTGCTACTAAAAATGATTTAGATTTATAAATGTGGATTAACAAACACTTACTCTCAGAAAAAATACAACGCTCATGGCTGGATTAAAAAGCTTTCTCCTGATGTTTGAATGAATGCAGAGTTGTTAACAACAAGGCATCGAGCAGTGCTGAACTGGCCAATTACCACAGAGTCGACCTTTCAACGAATCAGAGTAGACTGGGCCTGTGTCAGAAAGGGGCCTAAACGATGCAGGAGCTCCAACAGAACGTCTGTAGGGTTTTAATATTGGTGATTGTTGATATACTCTGGCAGTCATCAAATAAGATTACATGAACCTGTTTTCACACAAAATATGCACTCTTTAACACCCCCTCCCCCACACCACAAAGAAAAAGTTCTGCTTTTTGAGGGAACTGGCAAGAGCATTTGACCCAGACAATAACCTTGTGAGGAACTTTTTTAGTCATTTCAAAGCTGATTTGAGTGACACACAAGAGCCAATATAAAAGAGAAAATTCTGTTAGAAATGCAGTGGAGGGAGAGGCAGTGAATGCAGCTGCACAAGTAAAAGTGCTATCACAGCAACGCATGTGGGAGAGCAGGAGGATGGAGGGCAGCTTATCAGTGAAGTGCATGTGTTCATTGTGATCAGTCTCATAGTGAGGGGGCCCCTGCCTTGAGCCTCTCAGGGGCCAAGCCATTTCAAGAGAAGAAATGATATAAAGGCAGTAACGGCCAAAGTGTCTGTGGTTTTACAGAGAGAACGGGGTTTTAATGTGAATGTGTGAAAGAGTGTTACATGATTAAAGATGAGTGGCTTTGAAGGGTTTCCTTCTTGACTTCTGTATGAACTTTAGAAAAAGCTGAATGATGGCAAGAATCAATAGACATGTCTACCTGGAAAACAGAACAGACAGGAGTTGAAAAAGTCATCCCGGGGAAATTCATAAAGTCATACTATTTAAAAATTCCCAGGACCTCAAATATTACTGAAAGATTGAAAGCTTTGAATAAGAAAAGTGGAAGCTCATCGTTCAAGGTTGTGCTGAATGGGTCTCATATTATGCAAAACATGCATTTAAATGTTTTTTTTTAACTCAAACATGTGGCCATGGTCTGCCTACAGGCCACCTAACATGCTACAAAAAAAAAAAAAAAAAAAAATAAAAGAAAAAGCCCATGCACCAAGACATCAAAACTCTTAGCTTTTTATGACATTTCCTCCATCCTCA